>ML995909.1:0-85562 GCA_010093825.1 Teratosphaeria nubilosa
ACCCTAACCCTAACCCTAACCCTAACCCTAACCCTAACCCTAACCCTAACCCTAACCCTAACCCTAACCCTAACCCTAACCCTAACCCTAACCCTTCTAGAAGCTATCTAGAAGCTAGATACAACTCTTAGCTAGGTAATACCTATAGCTTTAGAATACAAATTTGAATCTACAGAATATGTAGATAATAACTCTAACAACCTAAAGGTTACACTAAAATAGGAGATTGTAATAGAAGTAGCCCGCGATAACGCGAGCAAAGAGCGTAAAGAAAAAAGAATAAAGGAGCCTTTATACTATAACTCAAATCCTAGGAAGGACTAAGAACCTATATAACTATCTATAACATAGAGCAAAATGTTACAAATATGCAAAACAAAAGATTAGTTAGAATACTATAATAACAACTACCTAAAACACCTTAACAAGAAATAATAAGTATAGTAGCTACTACCGCCTAGAATGCTAGAGTAGATCTATATTTGTAGAGACTAGAAATATAAAATCTAATAGACTAAGGTTATAAGAGACGTTAATAATATAGTTAACACGCTCCTACGTATCTATAACGCACCTATTAAAGTTGCAGAGATAGCTAACAACCTTATAAAGAACTAGGAAAGTCTCTACTATAAGAGAGAAATATAAGAAGAGAATGTTACTAACCTAGTATAATAAACTAGGAAGTACCTAAGATAAGACTAACTACGTATAGAAGAAGTTAATATTATTAAAGAATAAAATAATAGTGTAATAGAAGCTAGAGATAGCAAGAAGAACAAAACATCTAATAAAGAGTAGGAAGGTAGTAACAATATAGACAAAACTAAACTAGTAGAGCTTATAATATCTAGACATATAGAAGCTATAAGTATATTTGTTATAATTACTAGGAGATATAAAGAAATCTTCCTAATATAAGGACAAAAGCGCTATCTATACCTAGGACAATTTGACCTCTTAATTAAGCAGCTTTAAAGAATATTCTAGAAGCATTAATTAGTAGATAGAAAAGAAGTAAGCTTTAGACAATATATATAAGATGTACTACTAATTAGAAGCTACTTCTAGGGAGATAGAAGTTATATTACCCTAGAAGGCCTGTACGTTATAAAAGGAATAAGGGACTAAATCTAAGCCCTATAAGTACAATTTTAGGCAATATAAGCAATTTAGGTCCTTAAATATGTAGAGTAAGAGGAAACTCTAACAGGAAGTTGCAAAGAGAGATAAGAAGCAACATACTACTAAAGCTAGGTTAGAATACAAGTAAAAAGAAAGATGCTTAAGTATTAAGTAAGTTAGCTCCTTACGCAAGAATAATAGAGAGAGCTTAAACAATAATAATAACCTATAAAGATCTATAGGGAACAAACCTAAGCATAACATAGAAATACTTTACTATTTAATTTAGAAAACAAGTTAACTTAGTTAATATAAGCGATTAACATAAGTGTAATAATATTTATAAGGCTTAGAAGAACAATTCTAGTAATAACGCACATTTTAGAAAGACAGGAGTCTTTAAGACTAAAAGTATTATGAATAGAACACCTATAATAGTAATAATCAATAGCGGGGCTAGTAGTAGCTTTATATTAAGAGACTATGTTTAAAGGAACGCAATTATAATGCGCTAGAAACTAGATAGATATAAGGTAATTATAGTAAATAGATTACGCTTGCCTAACGTAGATAGAGAGACAATACCTTTATTATATATTACTTAAGGGTATTATAAGGAGATTATCTTAGACATAATACTAATAGCTAGGCATAATATTATACTAGGCAACCCTTAGTTAAGAAGACATAACCTAGCTATTAACTAGAGGATAGGAGTACTCAAATTTAATTAATATGCATGTAAACACATTATAGACTCTATATATTAGTAGCGGATAATAGTAGATAAGCAGAAGAAACTATATAAGATATATTTCTTAGCAAACAGCAGTCTTTAATAATAAAGCGCAAACTAGACAGATACTAGAGAGAGTCTACTAGATTATAAAGACATTACAGTATATAGTGAAATTATAGCACCTAGAATCCTAGAAGAGTACAAGAAGTTTGCGCCTCTCTTTAAAGAAGAAATAGAATTAGCAGCCTTATTAAAATATTAGGCGTAGGACTATAAGATCTAACTTTAGCCTAGAGAAGTACTACCCTTTAGACTACTCTATGCTAAGTTAGGCAGAGAATTAAGAGCTAAACAAGAATAGATAAAGGAAAACTAAGTAAAAGAATATATCTGCAAATTAGAATACTTAGTAGTATTACCTATAATGTTTATACTAAAGAAGAATAGCGAACTATAATACGTATAGGATTATTAGAAACTTAATAACATTATAATAAAGAACTAATACCTTCTACCTAATATTAGAGAACTTTAAGATAGACTTGTAGAAGCTAAGTAGTTTACTATGTTAGATCTTTAGAATAGCTACTACCTTATATAAATAGCTATAGGAGAAGAGTAGAAGATAGCATTTAGGTTATAATACAGACTCTACAAGTTCCTAGTTATACTATTTAGGTTAATAAACGTACTAGCAAGCTTTTAAGACATAATAAACAATACTCTATAAGAGTACTTTAACAACTTTATAATAGCGTACCTAGACGACATTCTGGTTTACACAAACAGAACGCTATAATAATATATTGAGCATATACAAAAGGTTCTTAGAAAAATGTAAGAATAAAGCTTACGCGTTAACCTAGAAAAATGCAAGTTCTATAAAAGAGAAGTTAAGTTCCTAGGATTTGTTACAAGTATAAAAGGATTAAGAGTCGACCCTAATAAGATTAAGGCAGTATAAGAATAGCTATAGCCAAAATGCGTTAAAGACGTCTAGGTATTCTTAGAGCTTACAAACTACAACTAAAAGTTTATTAAGAATTATTTAATAATCTTAATAGTACTTACAAACCTTATAAAGAAGGATATAACGTTCAGATAGGAGAAATAACATTAAGAGGCTTTTTAAAAGCTAAAAGACGCTATAACGGAATGCTCTATACTTACTATATTTAATATAAATAAGCTAATACAGATTAAAACAGATATGTCTAATTTAGCTATTAGAGTATGCCTTACCTAGGAGAGCGATAGAGCACGCAAACCTATTACCTACTACTCTTAAAAGATAATACTAGCTAAACAAAACTATAACATCTATAATAAGAAGCTACTTTTAATTATGTTAGTATTACAACACTAGAGAGTATACTGCGAAGGAGCACTAGAGCTTATAATATACTTAGACTATAAGAACCTTCTATATTTCACAACTATAAAAGACCTTACCTAAAGACAAGTTAGGTAGGCAGAACTTCTTAGCTAGTATAAGTTCGAAATTAAGTACACTCTAGGAAAGGATAATAGAAGGGCTAACGCCTTATTATAAAGAAGCGACTATATAGAAACAAAAGACAAGTTTAAGCATTAAGTATTAAAAATTAATAATAATAAGAGCCTAAGCGCTAATATTAGAGAATTTAATAAGACAATCAGAATTCTAAGTAATAAAGAAGAGGAATTCCTAGTAAGCAAAGGGAAATTCCTAGTGCTAGAAGCAGGTATTAAGAACTGCATAAAGAGGCACTACAACAAATTAACATAAGGACATCTAGGAATTGCGAAGATAGTACGCTTAATATAAAGGCATTTTAAATTCCTATAGATGCGGTAATAGGTACACAACTATATTAAGAAGTATGTATACTACTAGAAGAATAAGGCAGAATAATATGCGCCTTATAGAGAGATCTAGTTTAGAGAAACACCTAAACAACTATAGGATAAAATTATAATAGACTTTATTATAAAGTTACTAAAATCGAAGGATCTAGTTATAGGACACGCCTATAATTTAATACTTAATATTGTCGATAGACTTACAAAATACATATACTTTATACTATGCAATAAGTTGTTAATAGCAGAGCAACTAGCGCACCTAGTGCTTAATAGGCTAATTAGATACTATAGAACGCAAAAAACGCACATTACTAATAGAGATAAGCTCTTTATATCACAATATTAGAAAATACTTCTTGCATTCCTAGGGACTAAGCAGAAGTTATTAATAGCGTTTTATCTACAAATAGATAGACAGACTAAAAGAATAAATTAGATACTTAAAATGTACCTATAATACTATGTTAATAAGATAATAAACAACTAGGTAGCTCTACTACCTATAGCCTAGTTAGTAATTAACAATATAGACTCTATAATAATAGGCAGATTACTATTCTTTCTGAATTTTAGAAAGGATCCTAATGTCTTTAGACCTAAGTACTACTATAAGGCTACTTAGGCTACAATAGTCTAGGCAAGTAATCTCTAACAACTACATAACAAAGCAAGGAAGCTAATCTAGAGGGGTTAGGACAGGCTTAAGAGCTAGGAATTAAGAATAGCGCCTTAGCTAAAGAGAAGGGATAAGGTGTATCTTAATACTAAAAATCTGAAATTACAACGACTATTAAAGAAACTAGACTACAAAAAGGTCGGACCCTTCTTAATTAAGAAGGTACAAGGACCTATAAACTATAGGCTAGCACTTCTACTAGATACAAAAATACACCCTATGTTCTATATATTACTCCTAGAACTAGCAGACCTAGACACACCCTTATAGGAGACATTTTATTATAAGTCTTAAGAAGAAACAGAGTTTGAAGTCAAAAGGATCCTAGACTATAAGAACAATTAGTATCTAGTTAAATAGAAAGGATATCCAAACTTAGAAAATACCTAGGAACTAGCAAAACACATAACAAACTGCTAGGAGAAAATCTAGGAATTCTAAGAAAAGAATTGAACCTAGGCCTAGACGACGTTAGAGAAAAATAAAAGCATAGCTAGAAAATAAGAAACGTATCGCAACTTGCATGTCTTATTTCCTTACTATAACAAAGAAGAAAAACTTATAAATATATGCTTTCTAAGCAGGACCTAAGAAGTTTCTAACGTCTACGCTACTATTAGATAGGAAGGAAGGAGGTTTCTCTTACTAAAGGGAGTCTAGCATGCTATCTATAGAGTTCTAAGTCTAAGGAGACAATACTAGATTAGGGACACACTAACTAGGAACTAATAGATTAGAGTTAAGAACCTTAAACTTCTTCTAAACCTCTATATCTGCGTCTAACAAAAGACGGTCCTCTAACGCACAACCCTTAATAACCTTCTAGTCTACTATATCCAACTATTTTTAGAGGCGCATCTCTTTAGTATACGCCTAGGCTAGCTTAGCCTTTGCAGAGTTAAGCTCTTTAAGTAATTTCTTATACTACGTAGTAAGATGCTTCTATTCGCTTTTAGTAACCTACGTGTTATAACCCTTCAGGTTTCGCTACTAATATTTAGCGTACTAGCCTAAAGAAATATGTATATAATAAGTGCGCTCTTCCTTTTAATAGATATTACAAGGCTTTATAGCGATACCCTCTTTACAAAAAATCTAAGCAGCTTTACGCTTCTAGCGTTAAGTTAATTAGGACTATGTAGTAGAAGAAGAAGGTATAGTTACTATATAGGCGAGAAGGACAAGGCTACGTGTAATAAGCTTTAGGACGAAGCTAAGCTAGAAGAGGGATAGTATTATAATTTAGGGTAACTAGACAACACAGACTAATCTACTAAGGTGTCTATAGCACTAATTAGCTATTAAGGATAGTGCTCTCCGCCTTGTAGTAGGAGCCTAGAGAGTATATATACTCTGCTCTCTATGCTCTTGCTAATCTCTAGAGAGTATAGAGAGTAGCGAGAGCATAGAAACCTTGTTATAGAAAAGGCAACATATATAGGAACTTAGAATAGACTCTATTCAGACTATATTTAACTTATGTTAGCAATTAACTAATTAGAATCGACTGTTATTAAACTCTTGTTATTTATTAGAACTAATTAGCACTTCTATCTCTTTATATACTTATCTAAAGAATACTACCTACGCTAATCTCTTAGAGTTAACTATATACATACTAAGGTGTTTAGTACGTATTACTCTACTAGTTAGTTGTTAATACTCTTCTACTAACTCTAACTTCTATTTTAACTACTTACGCTAGCTATATAAGCGCTCCTACTTAGTCTATATAACTAAGATATTATAACTACTATATCCTTAGAAGACATATCTAGAGTAACTTCTAAACTAAATATCTATAATATAGTAAGGCTTAGAACTATCCTTAGAAGAAGTAGCGTCCTAGCAGAATAAGTAGAGTAATAGTATCTCTTTTCCTCTAGCTTTAATAAGTTTGGATTAATAATTGTAGCGCTCTTAATAGGTTAGTAGAATAGCTACTATATTAGATAGGTAGTACTTACTAGGAAGTTTAGAACAAACTTGCTAGAAGAGAGAGTAGTATTATAAATTAAGGAAGAGAACCTAGTAGGCGTATACAAGTTTAGCTTATAGAGTACGCTATACTAATTATTAATACTAGAGAAAGAAGATATTATATAAGCAAGTTACGTGCTAGACTATAAGGTAAGCTTAGTAGTTAAACACGTAATAGGACTTAGCAACTAACTAACTAAAGGAATAGTTAAGTAGTTAAAGCATATAATGCTACTTAGCAACTAACTAACTAGCTAACTAGTTAAATAGTCGAATAGTTAAGTAGACTATAGGGAGCAAGAAGGCATTATGTATATAAGGATATAGGATAGACTTATTTAGACTATGTTTAACTTATGTTAGCAATTAACTAATTAGAATTAACTATTATTAAACTCTTATTGTTTATTAGAACTAATTAGCACTTCCTCCTCTTTATATACTTATCTAAAGAATACTACCTATGCTAACCTCTTAGGGTTAACTATATACATACTAAGGTGTTTAGTACGTATTACTCTACTAGTTAGTTATTAATACTTAGTAGGTATAGAAAGGATAGTATCTTACTATAAGTTAAGAAATTTCTTGCTTATAGCCTTCTTCTTCTTCTTCTTAGTAACCTAGAGTTATTTATAAAGATAGTATATATAAGCTATAGCCTTAGTTACCTTCTCTTCTACTAACTCTAACTTATGTTTTAACTACTTATACTAGCTATATAAGCACTTCTACTTAGTCTATATAACTAAGATATTATAGCTGCTATATTCTTAGAAGATATACCTAGAGTAACTTCTAAACTAAACGTCTATAATATAGTAAGGCTTAGAACTATCCTTAGAAGAAGCGGCGTCCTAGTAAGATAAATAGAATAATAGCATCTCTTTTCCTCTAGCTTTAATAAGTTAGAATTAATAATTATAGCGCTCTTAATAGATTAGTAGAGTAGCTACTATATTAGATAGGTAGTACTTACTAGGAAGTTTAGAACAAACTTACTAGAAGAGAGAGTAGTATTATAAATTAAGAAAGAGAATCTAGTAGGCATATATAAGCTTAGCTTATAAAGTACGTAGCACTAATTATTAATACTAGGGAGAGAAGACGTTATATAGATAAGTTATATGCCTAACTATAGAGTAAGCTTAGTAGTTAAGCATATAATACTACTTAGCAACTAACTAACTAATTAACTAGTTAAATAGTTAAATAGTTAAGTATACTATAGAAAGGTAGAGAGGCATTATTTATAGAGATATAGAATAGACTTATTTAGACTATATTTAACTTATATTACTAATTAATTAATTAGAATCAACTATTATTAAACTCTTGTTATTTATTAGGACTAATTAGTACTTCTTCCTCTTTATATACTTATCTAAAGAATAATATCTATGCTAATCTCTTAGGGTTAACTATATATATACCTAGGTGTTTAGTATGTATCTCTCTACTAGTTAGTTGTTAATACTATAGCATAGCTTTCTCCTAGTCTACTTAGTTAGCGCTTATTAGTTTAATTTGTATTATAGAGTATACGTACCTTTATATATAATAGCTTAAATAGATAAGCGTTAGTAGCTTCTTTAGATAAGTAGTAATAAGAGTAAAGTGCTAAGTAGTTCTAATAAATAACAAGAGTTTAATAATAGTTAATTCTAATTAGTTAAATTGCTAATATAAGTTGAATATAGTATGAATAGAGTCTATTCTAAGTTTCTATATACCTTTAGGTATTATTCTACTCTATCTTAGCTATAATAGAGCGCCTAAGTAATCTGTAGTACTTTGTGCAGAGTATTATAGAGCTCCTAACTACTTTATAGTACTTAGTATAGAGCGCTAAGAAGTCTTCTCTTAGCCTAACTAGGCTATATTAGGCATATAGTACTTTCTAGCCTTATAGGCTATATTATAAGAGCTACGCATAAGATTTATTTTTATAACTAATATAAATAGTAAATATATTTAAAATATTTTTATAGCTATAATTTAAGTCTATATATTTATAGTCTAATTTTCTTCTTACTACTAACTACTAGCTCTTTCTTATAGTCTTATAATAGAAGAGCTAAGGCTTAGTATTTCTTATAGATAGTAGATTATTATTAGAAATAGTATTATAATTATTCTCTACTATACTTCTTCTAATAATAGCTAAGTATTACTATACTTAGCTTAGAATTAATATGCTAATAAGACTAGAAATTAAGTATTATTTAATTATAGGGATTGCTCTAGTCTTCTAGTTTCTGCGGAGCAGATCTCGCGCGATTACGTATAAGTAACTTTCTTCTTCGTGAGATTCTGAACAATCTCGTTAAGATCCTCACGCTTCCGCTTCTTCTCCGCAGCCTCTTTCTGCTCCTCTTCTCTAGAAATACCTTCGGACTGCTCAGCGGTCGCATCTTCCCACGTCCGCGGCCGCCAACAGCGGATCAACCCTTCTGCATGCGCCGAGTATATTTCGATGGCATGTGCTCGCCATGCCAAGGCAGTCGTTCGGTTGGAAAGATTGCGGATGCCTCGTCCGCTCTGTACCTTCTGCATTCCCGGCACACGTAGGCGTTTCAGCAGGCTGCCAGAATGCATATCGAAGCTCAGAATCTCTCCAGGGTTTCTGTGGAAAATCACATCATTTCCTGCCGGCAGCAGATGCTCTGGCACGAGTAGCGGCTGTAAAAGGTTTGTCTGGATGTTCTGCAGCGCAGGTCCAAAATTGGCCAGCGTGTTTGCGCCCACGGCCATGTCCCAGACACGCATTCGCTCATCGAGACCAGTCGAGACAAGATACTTGCCATTATGGCTCCAGCTGATGCCGTTGACCGCGCCATTGTGAGCTTTGCCTCGCTCTCGCCTTCGAGCACCAGTGCCTATCCCATCATAGCCCGCAACACCAACGCTGTCTTCCAGGTCTAGTACTCCTAGACTGCTGGCGCTTCTTCGAATATCCCAGACCCTACACGAGCCATCAGTGGCACCGCTAGCTAGAATGTTCTCATTCTTGGGATGCCAAGCTACCGAGAGCACAGATCCAGAATGACCTGCAAGAGAATGAGTGCTCGATCCAACGCGCAAGTCGACTAGGCGGACAGCAGGATGCTGGGAAGCCACAGCGACCAGGAGATGGGTAGCGACATTCGATGTCGCGTGGCTGAAAACTGTTGAACCCATGTCGAAAGTTGCCGATGCTGTAAATGTGTCGGACGAAAATAGTTTGAGGCTACGATCATATCCGCCGGTCAGGAATGCACCCGAATCGAATGGATAGAAGGCCAGATGCGTGATGCCCAGGCTTTCGCTGATCGATGTTCTAGGGACATATTCAAGCGGGACATGTATTGCAGTGCCATCATCAGCAACGTGTAGTTCGGCCTCAAGATCCCATAGTGCTACAGACGAATCTGCACCGCCTGACAAGAGGCTGCAAAAATGCATTAGCATAGGCCCTGGATACAAATCAGCCTACTCACTATCGGCCTTCAAATCTGTCGATATCAATGCTGTTCACTCCAGCCACGTGTGCGACACCTTTTGTACTCGCGACTGCATGGCCTCTGTCGCCATCTGATGCCACACCAGCGACTGGCGATTGCGCACTGAAATGAACATTTGGTGCTAGTTGAAGTGACTGAATCAGTCGGTCATTGTAAGCTGTGGCGAGAGTCTGCTGACTGATAGAGCCGAGCTGTCTGTTGAGAAGGAAGGAGTTCATTGGCGTCGCACATCATGATCGTACACCCGTCCGCTGCAACAAGATCCAGCACATCAACGTGCGATGTATGTGGAAGAGTGAGAGGAGGCTGACAAGAAGAGCGAATCTTGCGCCAAAAGTCGTGCCCGCAAGCGAAGACACAAGTGTGCGATCTAAGGGTCACCTCCTAGTTCATGGTTGATCATATCCGCACACGCAATCGATCAAATTTGTTTGCAACATTGCATATGGTCTATCTCTATGCCTGATGATGCCAGAAATCAACATTCAAGGACTCGTATATGCTGGCCGTGAAGCTCTGGTATCTCGTGCTCGCTCACTGCTCTCCCAACGCCGTTGTAGCTGTCACTTTTTGAGACATGTCATCCAAATCACCGCCACTCCTACGACTAGGATAGGTCTAGTGGTGGAACAGTCTAATGTGTTGCTCAATGAAGGTGATGCCCAGCTTCTCTGCCGTCTCAAAGCAAGGCCTGTCGTTCTGACTCCCCGTCGGCGCAGCAATGTATTTAACACCGCTTCTTGCTACACGGTACACGTTGTCTGTGAATGGAAAGAAGGCATCTGAGCTCACGGCAACCTCGCTCAGCTTGCCCAACCACTCTTTCCTTTCCTCGGCCGTGAAAGTCTTGGGTACCTCCTCGAAATGCTTCTCCCAATCCTCGCGTTCTATGCCGGACTCGGGCACGATTCCACTGCACAAGAGGTCAATAGCGTTAGACTTATCGGCACGCTTGGTGCCTTTCTTCCACTTGATGCCCAGAGCGCGGGAATGGAACCGCATCCACCAGTTGTCTGCCTTGTCACCTGCCAGACGCGTGCAATGGATTCTGCTCTGCTGGCCCGCACCGAGGCCGATGACTTGGCCGTTTAAGGCATAGCAGACAGAGTTTGACTGCGTGAACTTGAGCGCGATGGTGGCGACTGCCAAGTCACGAAGAGCAGATTCTGGAAGCGGAGAGCTTTCCTTGGGCACGACAATGGTATTGAAGCTGTTATGTGGTGTGATGGAGGCATCGTTGCGGTTTTGTGTCAGATGAACGCCATAGAGTGTGCGGTCTTCTTGCGCCGGCGGGGTGTATGACTTGTCAATTTTGAGGACGAGGTACTTGCCACCTTTCTTCTTGCTCAGCAACTCGAGCGCCTCGGGCTGGAAAGCTGGAGCAATGACACCATCGCTGACTTCCTTGCTGATGATCTTGGCAGTTGGGACATCAACCTCATGCGAGAGAGCGACCACGTCGCCAAAGCTGGACATGCGGTCTGCACCTCTGGCACGGGCATAGGCAGTCGCAAGGCCGGATTGGTCAAGACCTTCGATGTCTTCGACCATGTAGACCTTCTTCTCCACGTCACTGAGCGGAACGCCGATAGCGGCACCGGCTGGCGAGACGTGTTTGAAGGATGCGGCAGCTGGGTATTCCAGTGCTTCACTGAGTTCCTTCACCAGCGGCCAGGCATTTAGGGAATCCAAAAGGTTGATGTAGCCGGGAGAGCCATTCAAGACTTTGAACGGGAGGTTACCTTCAGTCACAAAGGCTGAAGCAGGCTTCTGGTGAGGATTTGCGCCGTACCGCAGAGACAGCTGCTTCAACCCGTCACCTGCATACTTCTTACGGAAGAAGTCTGCGATTGCGGTATCGTAGTCTGCCGTGTGGGAGAATGCCTTGAGCGCATACAGTTGCCTACTCTTATCTGGAACTTCACCCTTCTCCAGCTCTTGCAAGAAATCATGATAGTCGTTCGGGTCACTCAAGATTGTAACCCTCCCGTGGTTCTTCGCCGCAGCGCGGATCAACGTAACACCTCCAATGTCAATCTCTTCCACCGCCTCGGGAATCGTGACGTTGATCTTCGCCACAGTGTCCTTGAACGGGTACAGGTTGCAGATGACATAGTCGACTTTGTTGATGTTCTGCTCGGCCAGGTCCTTCTCGTCCGACGCAAGGTCACGGGCCAGAATACCAGCATGGACGGCGGGGTGGAGGGTCTTTACGCGGCCGGACAACATCTCCGGCGCTTTGGTTATGGCCGAAACATCTTCGACGGGGAAGCCAGCCTCGCGAATGAGTTTCGCAGTGCCACCGGAGGCCAGCAGGCGGATATTCTGTTTGACGAGGCCTTTGGCGAGGTCGAGGAGGCCGGTTTTGTCGTAGACGGAGAGGATGGCAATCTTCTGTGGTGCTGCCATGGTTGAGACTGGAGGAGGAGGAGGAGGAGGAGGTAATGGTGGTGGTGGTGGTATTGCAGAAGGGGAGGGTGGCACCACGAAAGAACTAGTTATAGGTGCTTCTATCGATCCTCGAATGCTCGTGACAACGCACAAAGTAGCCGTGAATACACGAACCTCAGGTTTCCGATGCCTGCCGACGATTGGCTGCTGAATGCAGATCCATCTTTTTTTTCACCCCACGTCTGCTAATCGCGGGGCACGTGCATCGTCATGCCGATCACGCTGGCTTGGCATTGCGCCAGGTCTATGTATCACTTCACGGCTCACTGCTCACACATGCTGCTGTTGCACAGAGACACATGGCGCTTTGATTTGCTACGAGTAAGAATCGCGATGCCGCTTGACGTCGACCTTGTTGCTGTGCTTGTCTCCGCGTAAGGCGACAAGAGCACAACAGCGCACGGAAATGGCTGTACGATTTGGCCGAAGATTTGCGAGCATACTTTCAAGACAATTGGTGGCCGTCAGACATGCACCCAACGTCCTGCAAAGCTCAATTCATTCTCGCTCTCACAGGCTTTGGTCTCCAGATGAGGACAAAATGCTCCTGCAGCTGCGCTACCAAGGCCGCTCCTTCGAGGAGACATTCTCGACGCTGGAGCATTCCCGGGGCGGACGATCCATGCTTTGCACAACCGTTGGCGACAAAAGGCCCAAAGAGACGAGGATGGCAGGATCTCCGTTCCAAGTAGCCTTAGTGCAGCAGATTTCAGAAAAGTTTCCGAGTTGCGTAACCAAAACCTGACCTACCCAGAGATCTCCAAGCATTTCCCTGGAAAGAGCGCTAGGAACATTGCGATCGCCTGGAATAACTACTGCAGCGTCCCACAGCCTACAAGGGTCCGGTGTAGGTATAAGCGATGGTCAGGTGCAGAGCTGGAAAACTTGTGGCAACTCATGGCTATCGAGCAGGTCGGAGCAGCAGAGGTATCTAAGCGACTTGGACGATCGATGCACTCCGTGAAACTTCGGTACAGTACCCTGGCGCAAGATTTCCGGTTGCCCAAGCGATTCATCCGAAGTTCTACACTGCGCAGGCGGATGCAATGATCTCTCGAAACAAGGGATGGCGCACAAAGAAATCACCGCGCATGTGCTAGGTCGGACTGCCACGGCTGTGACATGCAGGCTCTTTCGCTTGGGCATCACATCCAATACGAAGCAGTCAGACAACAAGACGCAGGCTTTGAGACAGGAGTTGGCCAAGCTGCGTTCTGGAGGGTTTAGTGTGGAAGAAGATCTATCAAAGATATCTAGACGTGAAATCTGATCACTTGCACGCGGTGCACATTGTCACGCTGATGGAAGCGAGGTATAGCAATAGACTTAAAGGACTCGCCGGAACTCGATAGCGACGATGTGTACGCTAGAATGAGATGTGACGTGCAGATCATGCCGGTGACGGGAAATGGGACCTACCTTCGATTCTCGCAGCACAGCAATACGAACATCTGAATGTCGTCGGTGTGAGCCGATGACTCCAGAGATGTGGGCTGCGGGTTCACGACATACGGCCGCGTGAGATTTTCGAGGGCAAAGACTATCGTCCTCGACTGAGGTCACCTCTACCTCTTTTCCCAGCCAAATATCTTTCGAGAAGCCAAGCGGCAGTCTAATCAGTTCATTGGCAGAATCGCAATTCAACCCGAAGGACAAGTTCGGTCGGTCACGAGCACGACAGAATTCGACGGCTCATGGTATAGTCCGTTCCGCCAGCGCGTTCAACGACACCTATTCTGTGGTTATTCTTGAAACCGAGTGCAGCAACCTATATTGCATTTCCTCTGTGGCTACCAAATGGCCCGCCAACTGACACCCAGTGACTACCAAGCGTGCATCGACTTTCCGCCGACGGTTTTTCGCCTGGATACAAACCAAACGTCGAATGCCTTTGAGTCGACAGTCACATGCCTTCTGCTCTTATTGAGATACCGTCCAACTCAAACGGCAGCCGCTAGTGTCCGCGATGAACTGACCAATGAGCACGCTCGACGGGGTTGTCCAGGAGCATCACGTCTAAAATCCGCCAATACGTGCACCATGATACAACAGCATTAATTACCATCCGATCGAGCACCGTGGCATTCGACAGTAAATCCGCTACCATCAGCAACGACCCAGGAGCGCACAAGCCGTCGTCGGGCAGACAACTGATTACGGAGGACCACGGTCACTTCTTCGCTACCCGACCTCTCTTCACGCCACGACCCTCCTCGTGTCTCCCTCCACCATCCACACTAATCTCACCCTAATACGGAATCCCATTCGTCAACAACTGGAAGTAATCATAAACAGCCGTCGAATAACTCCGCTCACTCCAATGCACCAGCTTCCGCACAAACTCGGCTGCCTCCCGATCATCCTTCTCCAGCACAAACCTCTCCTTGAAATGCTGAATCGTCTGCGGCTTGAAACACGGCAGGCCGGAATCCAGCATCGTAAGCACGATATGCGAGAGCTGCTCTACATACTGCCGTGCCGCTAGGAAAGCCTTGACGCAGAGCTCCTCGAAAGCGCGGAAGGATTGCGAGTTCGCGCCCCCCATTACGGCAACCATTTCTGGTGAGAGTTTGAAAGGGGCGCGCTCGAATTTGACGCCGCCGGGGGCAATGTCGAAGCAGAATCCGAAGTCGATGTGTAGGATGTGCCCGGCGTCGTCGACCATGATGTTGCCATTGTGCCGGTCTTTGAACTGGAGAAGGTAGGAAATTATGCTGTAAGCGGCCATGCTCTTGATGAAGTTGCTGCGCGCCTCTTGGAAGCGGATGGAGTCTTCAGAGCCGTACTTGGAGACGAAGTACTCGTACAGACCGTTGACTGCCTCGCGTCCGAGCATGTCTCGGGAGATGGAGTTGGGCAGCACGTCGATGACGCCGCAGCCTGGTGCCGTGGCTGTGACGCGGTAGGGAAAAACGTAGACGTCCAGGCCGACATTGTTGAAGATGCCGCGGAATGCCGCGATGAGCTGAAGAGCCAATACGTCCTGTCGGCAGTCGTCCCCGACTTTGAAGATGGCCGACTGCCAGACCTCATAGGTCCGATGCTTGACCATGTCGCCGTTCTGCTGCGCGACCTCATTGCCGACACCTTCGATTTCTTGCTCTTCTTTGCGGATCCTGAACGTGGCCATGAATGGCGCTTTGGCGTGACTTTGCAGTGGTTTGCCAGATTTGCGGTCGATGCCAACGACGGAACCATCAGGGTTACTTGGCAAGTATACTCCGACCTCCAGCTGGATCTTCCTCAGCTCCTCTTCAATCTTTTGCTTCTTTTCAGGTTTCGGCCTCTTGATGTACGGCTTCAGCGCACCAGAAATGCCCGTCACCTTGCCGAAGAAGTCAAACTCGCGTTCGTAGAATACCTTGTCCTCGGCTGAGAAGCTCGAGATTAGCGCATCCATGACTTTGTCCAGTACAGGTTTGACAGGGTCGGGTTCTTGCGAGTCCTCATCTTTGTAAGAGTTTGCTTTCATGTTCCAGATGATCTGATGAGCGAAAAGCTGGGAAAACTTGGCTGTCTCGACAATGTAGCGCTCAACGTAGCCAAGAGCATCGTAGCGAAGCGCCTGCACAATCTGCGGGACGTAGAAGAACGTCACGTCGACAGAGTGACTTTCGAGTGCACGGACTGCATACTGTATGATGAACGGATGATTGCCATAAGCAGGCAAGAAGTAGGTGACTGCAGCCATTGGATTGATTGGAGCCCAGAAGAGCAGATATTTCAGCTGTGTTCGAACGTCTGGTGGCAGACTTGAGCCGAGCATGATGTACAACGCATCGGCTTCGTGGATAACTTTCTCAGGCTCGCGCATGATGTACCAGCGAATGTCGCGTTCCAAGCGCTCAGACCTTGGGAATCTCGTGGCGAGCTGCACAGCAATGCGTGGATCTTCGTTCCAAGCCGTACCCAGGAAGCCAGCAAAAGCGATGTCCTTGAGCGTTGCGCTCCCATGGCCGAGCGGCAGTCCGCCTTTGGAGTCGGATCCTAGAGGCGTGATCCAGACATTGAGGCGGCCAATCTCATGCTGCAGAAGCAGCACCAGAAGCTCTTGCTTGGACTGCAATGACGCTAGTGATTTTGTCGGCCTGGCGCATATGCCAGTAACAGCCTGCAATGAGCTGATAACATCGTTGAGAAGCTTGATCTCGGCCTTGAGCTGTAGTCTGTTGCTGCCGAATGACCATCTTGGCGATCGAGCGAACCACGACAAGCCGGCAGACAATATGGCATCCTTGAGTCTCCATTGCGCAAAGATGGTGGGCCTTGTTGCGTATCTCAACACCCTGGTCGAGAGCAGCACGATGTGAAAGTGCACTTCCCGAGCCAAGGGCTGAGTTACCATGTGCTTCATAGCCAACATGGTAATCCGCATCAAGCGCGCATATACCTTCTCGACGTTGGGACTACTTAGCCGGCTCGCGCTCAAGTGGCTAGACAGGTACTGCGTCAGGCGTAAATGTGGCGTGACCAGGTTATGCACAGCTTGCTGCCACTTGCTGATGGCTTCCCATTTGGAAGGGGCGAATTCTTCCTTGACGTAGAATGGATCGAGATGGTTGTACGGAGTGAAGAAGCCTTTCTTCAATCGAATAGAACTTTCCCACCCAGCAGCAACCTCTGCCAAAACGCGAGTCTCTAAGCTGGGGTTCTCTTTGACAACACCAAGCCAAAGTGCTATGCCGAGGTTGATAGATGCCTTTGTGAAGATGAAGAACGGAATGGCCACAAGATGCTGGATCAAAGGCGTCTGGTCTGACGTGCTTCGGCTTAACACTGCTGCCGCATTGCGAAGTGTCTCCCGGACGATTGAGAACGGCACGACTTCATTTTGCTTGAGCCTTCTTGCTAGTTGTCTCAGTTGCAGTGCTTCATCTACAGCCTCGTTCTTCCCTTCAATGGCTGCCAAGGTGCGCGAATTGCCATTGTAGTCCACTAATGCCCAGTCATCATCGTGGCTGAAATTGTTGTTATGGTGGCGATACTCCTGGCGCGTGGTGTACTGTGCGATGAAGTCACTTGCTGTGTCGATACCAATAGCGCCTGGGCGATCTAGGCTCGTGAGACGCTGATCGGTGCTTGGGATCATCGAGCCCATTCGGAGTGCGAATGACCTGCCAAGTGCGACGTGGTAAGATCCATCATCTTCGAAGTCCTCCAGGTAGGCCTGCAACAGACCTTTGACGTCCAAAGGTGCCACTTCCATAGCACGTGAGACCCAGGCGTGAGCACGATTCTGAAGGGTTGACAAGGTTGTCTGCCGATATTGAACATTGTCCGAAAGCTGCACAGTTACATTGCCCTTGGCAGAGTGGTAGGTAAACTTCCAATCATACTCGTCCGTTTCAGCGTCGAGGCAGCTCTTCCACATCAAGCTTAGGAGTTCCAGTAGAGCAAAGAGTGATGCTTTGTGACATAATGCTGAAGGCATAGCGTTGATGATACGATCAGCGGAGCTCAATGCTGCATGCTGCACCTTTTCAATACGATGACAGCAGCCTTCGAAGAATGTCGCCAACTGGAGGGCGACTTGCGGTGCAGAGAAGCTCTGTTGTGATCCAGACTGGGCGTGCCGGACAAATGTATCGACGCTTTTGAAGGCAATGGCGAACATGCAGTTGCCCATGGAGCCATGCGTCTTCACCTTGCTCTCCATGAAATAGGGCAGGGCAGCCGTACAGTCGCCAGCACGCGCTCTGAGATTTGTGACAAGCAATGCCGCATTGAGGAAGACGCAATCCTGATACGTCAGGCCTTTGACGTCAGCTTCGATTTGTGGCAGCGCATCTATCAGGGCATTCTTCTGCTCTACGGCGTGCTGTGCGCTGTTGCCACGTCTGAGAACGGTGTTGAGATCGATCGCGCTCTCTGGGTAGTCGACTCGTTCCTCGTCAACCAGCGGCAGAGTGTACTGCGCTAGAGCCTGAAGCTCTTGCATATATGGCTTGCTAGCTTGGGCGGACAACGTAAAGCCATGAACTACGATATTGAACCAAGCATTTCTGCTTAGCTTCGACAGCTCGTCTGGAGACTCAAAATCAGCCTGGTGCTCCAGGTCTGAGGAGACCAGGACCGCCATCGGCCGGAACAGCTGCGAGATCAGCTTGCTTGTTAGGACAACATCCACGACCTTGTCAGCTGCAGTGTCACCGCTCCCAACGCACAGCCCCAGCAGATGAGCAAGGTATATCTCGTACAGCGGAGAGTCTTTCTTGATCCAGAAAGCAAGTTTGGTGCGACCAGTGGAAATGGCGTCAATGAGCAAGCTGTCGCCCTTGACCGTCGCCTCAGTCGTTATCCTTGCGTAAAGTCTGAGCAAAGCCCGCAACTCGTTCGCGCCACCACAGAGACCAAGCGGGGCCATCTCTGCAATGATTCTAGCATCAACAGCTGGGCTGACTCGGCCGACCTTCTGGACAAGCATGGAGATGACAAGCGCAGTTATTTGCTCATCACGCGCAGCTGTAGCAATGGCCACGATTGCCTGAGCCACGCTTCCGTATCGCGAAGCCGTTTCCTCTTCATCGCTCAGAACTAATGAGATGGCACTGCCAAGCGCCTGCTGTGATTGATAAGGTGTGGTAGTCCCGTTGATGCTAGCATTGCCATCGAACAAGGGATTCGGTGCCTTGTTCTCTTGACCAGCAGTCGCGCTAAGCACGTTGCCCAAGCTGTACAGCGTGCTAATCAGGACATCTTGGGAAAGACGCTTGACCACACAGGCCAGGCATTGACCAGCCAGTGCTGCCGTTGGAGCAGTCATCTTACCCTGCACAATCAGCCTTGGCAGAATTCTGGAAAGATTCGCGGCAATCGCAGGTGAGGTCCTAGCGAGAATGGCCATGCTCTTGAGTACTGTCTCCGCCAGCTTGTCATCCGCAATCTGAACCGGATCAGCAGTCACACCATCAAGCCAAGCGATCAGCAAGTCCACATCTGCAACTTCCTCGTCGAGCAGAGAGCAGATCAAAAAGCTGCGCAAGGTGCCCGCTTTGACCTCGAATGCCAAGTGTTGCTGCCACGCGGAGCTGACTTGCAGGTAATCTTCGTCTGCTTCTAACAAGTTCATCTCATCCACGATGATCTCGGTCAAGCTTTCGAACATGCCTGGCATTGGCGGGAGGCCGGCATGATCCATCAAAGGGACGCGCTCGAGGAGTGTGTCCAGCAGATCTGAGCTTGATCCTTTCGGAGAAGTGGTGATGAGCAAAATGACAGCCTGCTCTACCACTACCATGAATGCTTGCTGCAACAGCATGGCTCCCAACGGCCTGGCTTTGGTGGCGTAGTGCTTGACCCAGCGCTTCCACTCCTTGATCGTTCTGTTCGAGGTACGTGCATTGCGGACGGCCGAAAGTGCACCCTCGAGAGAGACCATGAACTTTTCCGACAGGAGATATCTAAGACGTTGAACGACGGAGAGCCTCTGGTCAGGAGTCCAGACTCGTGCATGGGTAGCCGTCGCGTCCAGGAAACCGAGGAGGGAGACGGCAAGCTTAATCGCAGGCAGCGATCGCTCCGCAGCATCAAGCCCAGTCGTGCCGTCAGGTGAGGGCTGAAACCAGATGGCCTGTTCAGCACTCGTAGTGAGCTCCTCTATGGTGCGGTCAACGACGGCCAGGGCTTGTTGCTTCAGCGACGGGTGATTGAGGCCAATGGCGAGGACTGCAGCGGTCAGGTCACGGGCGAGTGTCTCCCACGGTGGTAGATGTTGATATAGTGGGGAAGGCTTGAGTGTCTGCTTGTGCGCCTCAGGCACGTACGGAGCTAGCTGGTGTAGCAAATTTGCAGCATCTGCTGTTGTCTGTACTAGCGGTGCTGCCTTGCACAGTGCGATCAGCACCTCCAGCTCCTTGATGCCCATGGGCACCGACGACGTCTGCACTTTCCTGTCCGACGCGCCCAATGTCCCATTGCCATAGCTCGCCGGCTGCTGGAGCTCACACAGCTTTGCGATGTCATCCCCGCCGCCTTGCGCTGTCGTTGGCTGCGCCGAGAGGACGGCTAGCTTGTCGAGGGCGTTGCGCCTGGTGGAAGGCCGCGTTCTAAAGATGTCATTCAGCATTGCGACCTGAGCTACCTAGTACCATTGGTTCATGCAGGCATAGAGGGGATGGTTTGCTACTTACAACGCCATCGCGATTACCCCAGCTCGTCCGGACTAATGCAGTCTTGAACATGTGATGTGACAGGCGGCGAATGGCAAGCACGACCTGGGCGCACGCGATGCCAGCCACACTTGTGGGTGTGGCGCAGGGATAGAGTTGGTCCATGCCGTGGCGGCTTGCAACTGCTTCAGCGGTGCAGCGCATAATCACGAAACGTCCCTTCGCATAATAATACCATTTGCGCCCTCATCACGACTGACGACGTACGTACGGTTTGAGCCATCACGAGTCTTTGCTGTCTTTGTCGTTCATGCGCCACGTATTTCACAGCCAAAGCTGCGGCTGAGACGGTCTTGGTCCGCCTCGGAGCCCCTTAGCACTTGTCTCGAGCCTGCTCGTATAATACCAGAAGTCAGGCTTGCTGGACTGGCCAGGCGCTGATATCACGCGAACCACTGCGAGCCTCCCACCACCGACCAAGCACTGCTGCGAGGAGCAACTCTCTCCACCATGGCGTCCTTTGCGAACTCCTTCTGGTCTGCAGATTATGCGGCTGGTAAGACCGAGGCTGCTAATCATGTGCTGTTTGGCGATGCTGATGCGCAATAGGATTGGGCGTTCTCTTCGGCAAGTTGCAGCAAGGCGTCCAGGAGAACGAGCAGATCCTCACAATGTGTCGGATGCGAGCCGAGGCAGAAGACGTATATGGACAGAAGCTGGCAGATATTGAGCCGGCGACGAACAGAATAGATGGAGGATTCCAGCGCGATGACGGAGCCAGCGTTAAGAAGGTAGCAGAGCCGAGCGAGAATACAGCGAGGGTGATGGCTGACCATTTCAGGCGTACGAAGGAGTGCGCGCTGAGATGTCCGAGGCGTCGCGCAACCACCGCAAGATCGCCTCCAACGTCCGCGAACTCGTAGTAAATCCCTTTGCACGATGGTGCGACCAGCATGCAGCAAGAGTACAGAACAGCCAGGATGATCTCCAGAGTCGCATCAAGACGTACGACCGACAAGCGGAAACCACACGACAGTACCGAAGTGCCTATTATAACAAGTGCAGGCGCGTGGAAGATTTGGACGAGGAGGAGAAGCTGGCCTTCCAGGATCCGAATTCAGCAGCTGGGACGGGCTCGCCCAAGCCTGGTCCAGTCAGTGTTCCGAGCATCAACGTCGAGGAGGAGCCAGAGCAAGAGCCTGTCGCGATTGGAGACGAGACATACCAGCCCGAGCAGATCAAAAAGATCTTGACCCACGCGCTGGAACATCTCAGGCTGGGTGAGGCCAAAGTGCCGATACTGGGGACATATCAGAACGTTACTACCGGAGCTGAAATCGTGGAGTACATACAGAAGCACATGGGCTCAACCTCCATTTCTTACGCGGAGAAGATTGGCCAAGATCTCATCGACAATGGCTTCCTGCGATTGATTGGCAATATGGGAAACACATTCGCAAACAGCAGCAGGATGAACTACCAGTGGAGACCAAAAGTCTTCCAGCTTACAGGGATCCCAGAAAAGAGGCCAAAGCTAATGAGCAGAACTTCGACGATTGCGCCTCAGGGCTCCGATGCAGGATCGGAGACTTCCAGTCAGGTCATTGGTGATCGCGTCAGCGAATACCTAGGAGGCTGGAACCCACTAAATAATGCTCACCCGAATGAGACACCAGCAGACAAGCTACGAAGAGAAGCGCGCGAAGCTGACGAGCGGTACAAAGCATCCATCCGAAAGCTCGACGGCCTACGATGCAATCTGGAAGAAGCCATGATCGACCATCTGAAGTTCATGGAGCGCTGCGAGCTAGACCGCTTGAAAGCTATCAAGAGCGTCGTGCTCGACTTCAGCGGAGCTATCAGCAACGTCATTCCAAGCATACAGAGCACTGTGGACAACATGATGCTGTTTCAAGAAACAGTGCAGCCACTGGGCGATCTGCGCTACTTGCTGGAAAACTACCGAACGGGCAGCTACATACCAAAGGTCATTACGTACGAAAATTACTACAACAAAGTGGACGAACAGACATTCGGCGTCGACCTCGAAGCACGAGCCAGAAGTGACCGAAAACGTGTGCCATTGATCGTCACAACCATGCTGACCTTTCTCGACTCCCATTACCCGGAGCTGGAAGGAGACGAGGCGCGTCGGAGTATCTGGTTGGTGGATGTGCCGCTGGCTGCTACGCATCATCTACGCAACCAGATCAACACGGGAAAGCCGATTCCACTGGAGCTTCTCGAGAAGTACGAGATACCTATCGTCGCGGCAGTCCTCAAACTGTACTTCTTGGAGTTGCCAGACAGCCTAGTGAGCTCTCACGTCTACGAAATCGTGAAGACAATCTACACCACCACTGCACAAAGCGCGTCCAAGAACGCACGCGTCCAGGTCATTCAGTCAACGCTTGGACAGCTACGTCTCGCTAATATCGCGACTTTGGATGCCTTAGTCACTCACTTCACACGGCTCATTGAGCTCACCAATGCAGATGAAGCATATGTGACACAGCTTGCGACAATTCTTTCACCATGCATACTGCGCCCAAAGCAGGAGACTGGGTTGAGCATGGCAGAAAAGTACAACGTCCGCCTCATCAAGGATCTGTTCGCCCATAAGGACGCCATCTTCGGTGAGCTCAAGCGGCAGTCAAGCTTGACGCACACCAACTCTGGCGCTACACGCTCGGCTCGTGCTGTTAGCACCGACGAGTCGAGGCGGAGGGAGCATATGGAGGAGAGACAGCGAGCAATAGCCGCTGCACAACAAGCACAGGCGATGGCTGGCAGCAGCAGGAGTCGAGCAACAAGTCCTGGACCTGGTGTGCACAGGAATAGGAGCCGTGGGCCCGAGACCAGGTTCCCGGTATCTACCGCAGGTGCCAATGTCGGGAGAGGCATAATGTCGCCGACGAGTTCTGTGACCTCCAGTCATAGGGACAGCCTGAGCGTTCCGCAGAGCCCACTTTCACAAGCCCGTACGCAGCCACCTAGCACCACTTCACCGCCCAAGACTGGCGGGAAGGAAGCTCTGCCTATCAGGACGAACGGCTCTATTCACCAGCCTCCTCCGGCTGAGGTTGATGAACCACAAGGCCGGCAGCGAACTGGGACTGCGAGTTCCATACCGAGCTACAGACTGTCTAACCCACCTCAGGTATCCGCCTCTATCTCTGGCCCTCAAGACTTCAACATCGCTCCTGCGCCTTCGCATTACTACAGCAATAATGCGGACGAGTCGGGCTCTAGTACACCGACTTCAGCCAGCACGGCCCACACCTCCATGGACTCTGCGCCCAAGCCGCGTTACAAGATTTCGAATGCCGAAGAAACATCATCTGAGACCGCGACATCCTCCTCTCCGTCTTCCGAGGCTGGCGGGCCCGCTAAGCGCGACTCCCTCAACCGCAGAGCCTATCCCGCGCGCAAAGGCACGGCAGGACTCCAGCGACAGAGTCTGATCATAGGACAGCAGGCCAAGCGTGATAGTGCGGACTCTGGCGCATATGCGGAGAGCCTTATCGCTGCTGATGCCGCGGCAAGGGAGGAGGAGAAGGGGTCCGCGGGCGTGCAGTTGGAGGATAAGCCCATGGACTTCGACTAGGAGTGGAGTTCGTGGCCGTGGTGAACGCGGTAACACAATGTCGTGTGAAATTCAGTGTGCGGACAACGTGGGCGGTTGACTGAGCGATTGAGCGATCTTGGTGCGGCGGAGAAGATGTCCCGGCATCTGACCTTGTCTTGTGCTTGGAATATGTGCTATATGAGATCTTTGCTGTATATAATACCTACGTGGCACGATCATAAAGACTTTATAATCAGAGGCTCATGACGAGGCTGTCGGGTCAATTCATTCTGGCCTGTTCAGATGCGCGACAGAAGTTTTTGCCCAGAGCTGCAGCAAGGTGTTTTGCGCCTTGAATTTCATTATTCCAGGGTTTCCACTAAGTACGGCATGGTTTTGACTGTGTCGGCGGTCTTTATAGGCCCCTTAGCGATCTTCCTGCCTGATAGACGACGACGACGACGACGACGACTGCGTAATTCGCCCAGAGTTCGAAGCCTTTTCGAAATTTTTCCAGGAAAAGGAAAAGGAAGGTAGGATACCACTTTCGTCCCGGTTTTGAGTCCTTTACTACGTTCGTATGGTGATATATTCGGCGCTGTGGAGGATTCTCGAAGGCTTCTTCGCAGTGAGGCTGCGTATCGGAATGCCTTCCTAGTATCGCTATCAGTTTTAGGATTTAAGATGGGTAGGAAGATGGCACTGCCTGCGTGCCTGCATGCTTCACTTATATGTCGAATGAGTTCAGTGTGGAAAGAGGAGACTTCCTCATGACGATACTAGTCCTCCTCCTCTGACCTCACATACACACCTTCTTCCAGCCCATCCTCCACCTCCTCCGACTTCACATCCACGTCCTACTCCAACTCGTCCAACTCATCCTCATCATCCTCCAACAAAGCCCCTTCCTCATCTCCACTCTCTCCCTTGACCTCGTCGCCCTCGCCCGTCATCCCATCATCCACGCTGCTCTCCCTCGCCTCCTTATCCACCGCCTTCCTCGCTTTTGACCTTTCTATTCGCTTCTGTTCCACCTCATTCGGCCGCAGCTCATACCATCCGCGCACGCTCCCGCTCACCGTCTTCTCATCCATCAGGTCCCGCGCTGCAGACAACAGCGGCCTCAGCTCGTTGGGCTTCGGCATCATTGCCTTGGTCTCCGCCAGAGTCTTCGCTTGGCCGGCACGGCGCTGCAGTTTGAAGCTTGGATGAAGGTACTTGTCGTTGCCGAGAAAGTACTCCTCGTCCTTATCCACAACGTCGTATAGGCCATCGTATGTGAAGACTGTGGTCTTTGCGTACACAGTGACTTCGCCAAATACGCGAACAGAGCCCTTGAGATCCTTTCGGTTTGGGTCGGCCTTGAAAGCACGATACGAAGTGCGTAGAGCTGTGGTCTGAGGTCTGTAATCTTTGTGATAGCGCCCTTTCGAATCGTCGCCGGCCTTGCACCTGGTGTATGGCTCGGGTATTGGACCGGGGAACGTAAGTTCCTCGCCTTTGTCGTCATTGTACCCGCTTCCCAACATCGCGCAGACTGCAAATACTCCGTTGTATGCGTTGCCAGAAACACCCTTCACATATTCGCCGTGAGCGCCGCGTACGACCATCTGCTTGCGGTTGTAAAACCATTTGCCGAGCTCGATGCCATGATGACCATGCTTCTGGAATGGCACATCCGGTAGCTGGGTATTTCTGACCAGTCCTCCTCCTCGAATGGCCAAGCCATGTAAGGCTCTACCCTCGCCAAAGAGAGTGTGGTCGGCAGGTGGACACCACGTCGACAGGTCCGGCTTGGACTCCTTCTCTTCGCTCTGCTTCGCAGCCATTGCGAGGACAAGTGACTGCGGTAGATTATGGTGATCTTGATCCAGAACGGAGCGAGACCAAGCAATGTATATCCTTGGAAATTTTGTCCCATGCTCCGTCCAACAAAGGCAGAAGTCCGAACACAAGGCGGGTGAATAATGTGGAATGTTCCAGGAGCGGCCAGATAGTCAGAAAACTGGCCAGAGCGTCGGCAAACATTCATTAATGGCTGTCTCTGGTGAGAAGCATGCAGGAGGGTTTGTCAAGTCGTCTGGTTGTTCTAATCATACCCTCGTAAAACCGCCCAAACCAGCATCCTACTTCATCCCCCCAAAATCAATCTTCCTCGCAACCCTATCTGCCCTCCCCTCCCCATTCGCCTTCTGCTGCCCGCCTTCCTTTGGCAACTCCCCACCCCTCTGCGTCAGATCCTCGCCCATGACTTCCACCCCACCTCCTCTTCTCGGCAGATCCTCCAATCGACTAGGACGAGGCTCCGCCGTCCAGTAAGGATGCTGTAATACGCCCTCTGCCGTCGATCGCTGCCGCGGGTCGAGTGTCAGGAGTGCGATGAGGAGGTCTACACCTGTTTCGCCGATTGTGCGGAATTGAGATAGCCATTCCAATCGAGAGCGCAAGGGCCGGATTTCAGGTGTGATGTAGCCTTTGAGCTTTGAGACGCCTGGCCAGTTTTCTTCAGTGGGTGTGCCGACTTTCTCGCATATCAACTTGACCATGTTGATCTCTGATTCCGGTATGGCTCTGAAAAGCACTTCTCGCAGAATGAGTTCCGCCATCACACACCCGCAGCTCCATACATCCACTGCGCCGCCATAATGTTGCGCCTGGAAGAATAGCTCGGGAGGTCGGTACCACGTGGTGATGGTGTTGTAAGTCATTGGCGCCCAAGGTTCCGCCATCGCCCTCGCAAGGCCAAAATCTGCCAACTTGATTGCGCCATTGGCGGCAATCAGTAAGTTGTTCGGCTTAATATCGCGATGCAACACTCCGTTCGCATGACAGAACCACACGGCTCTACTGAGCTGAAGCATCCAACTCTTGATGTCCGCCGCGCCATAACTGATCCTCGCCGTATCTTGGATCAATTTCAGCAAATCTCCCTGTGGCAAATGCTCAAGCACGAGGTTGAGGTTCTGGTTCTTGGTGCTGAAGACGGCGTGCAGTCTGATGATGTTTGGGTGGGACAATTCTTGTAGAAATCGTATCTCGCGCAGAGAGTCGTGAGAGATGCCAAAGTCGCGGGCTTCAGGACCGATCTTGATTTTCTTGAGGGCGAAGAGTTTCGTGGGGTCGGAGACGAGGTGGGCGGAGTAGACGTCGGCGTATTGTCCGGAGCCGAGCACGGCGCCCTTGACGTATTTCTTTCGTTCTTGCATGTCCAGTTGCTCGGCCAAGTCGGCGACAAGAGGCGCATCGTTGTTCTGGCGCGTGGGTTCGGGCGTGGTCTTGCGGCGTTTGGCGGGTGGTTCGGGCGGGACGTCGAGGGCTGGGGATTGCATGGTGTGCTGACTGAGAGGATGATACTGATGGAGGATGTTCAAGCTCGCAATTTCTCCCTCGGTTTTGGTTTATGATCCTGGATTGTTTTCTTCTACATAAAGGCTGAAAGTCATGGTTGTTCGGACATTGTTTAGCATGTGAAAGTCCATGGGTTTCTCTCATCCTACATGCGTACAACCCATCCTGCTGCGGCCTTCGGGAGTCTTCACAATTCAATACTCAATACCATTATTTACACAAGACCACCTCACCCACCCATCATGGCCCTCAAACGCCCAGCCCTTACCCTCCTCTTCCTCCCCACCTCCATGCGCACTCTCCACCGCCTCAACACCCCGACCCTGCGCATCCCCAGACCAACGCCCTTCGTCCCCGACGTCCCGACCTTCCTCACCCTCATCGGCCGCGGTCTCTCCGCCCAAGCCGCCAAGATCCCTTCCTGGGACGCTCTCTTCTCCCTCACCAGCGACCAGCTCAAAGATGCTGGTGTTGAGCCTGCGCGCGCGAGAAGATACCTGCTGTGGTGGAGGGAGAGGTTTCGAAATGGCATTCATGGCATTGGGGGCGATATGAAGGAGGTCAAGGATGGAGTGGCCGAGTTGAGAATCGTCGAGGTCCAGAGTAGTGCCAAGATTGATGAGGCGGCTACTTTGACCAAGAGTAAAGGCATGAGGAAGATAATCGTTAATACGCCGCCGACTGTCTCGCTGCCGCCGGATCCCGCAAATCCTGCTCCTGAAGCAGAGGATGAGACTATTACGCCGCCGCCTGTGCTGCCAAAGGGATTGACAGCCAAGACGGCGCCGAAGTTGGGAGGTGTCAAAATCGTGCAGGGGAGTACAGTGGGAGGGAGGGGTGTGGAGTATGTGAAGGGGCACCTGGGTGTCGCACGATTGAAGGTGCAGGAGGGGCTTTGGGAGGAGAGGAGAGGACATAAGGTGGACGGTGGTGAGAGACGGAAGGCGGAAGTCAGGTATAAGAGGGCGGCGGCGCAGAAGAAGAATGCGCGGTAGAAGCACCACTAGCAGTGCGCAGAGGCCGAACAGCTGTGACCGGTCCGGCGAAAAACATGCGGTGCTAATTGAGTTATACGAACCTAAGTGGTCGTGGCTCTTGTCAATCAGACCAAACGCGCATCTCACGCAGCGAGGCTGGACAGACAAAACTCGACACAAACCAGGACTCGCAACTGCAACGAAAGCAAAATGCCAGGCCCAAGGTCGAGAACCACTTGGCAAACTTGCACGCAGTGAGGATCGGCATTTCGCGTGGCTGAGCAGAACGAGCAAGACGCAAGGCTGAGAGCACGCGCTCTTCAAATTACTGTTGCTCTCGAACAGCGCCGCCGGATGCATAAGGCTGCATGTAGGGAGACGGGGGCTGAAGACGATTCGCTAGGCGTTGGTAGCACATGCAGAGGAGCCAGTATAATCTACCAATGCTTTCACAGATGCCTCTTCCATCAGCGACACTTAGACTGCTTTGCCGCGTATTCAAAATACTCTAATATGTCAGGTAGAGCTCGGAAAGGACGCTGGCTGGCGTGTCGGTCGAGCAATGGAGTGCTGGTACGGGACGGTCGATGGGGAGCGGCACGTTTGAGTGAGGGTTTTGATCACCTTGGTGTGCAACAGATCCAGGACTTTGTTGGAGCGGGAAATAATGATTGCCATTAGGTTCCTTTGAATCTGGCCCTACTCATTTCTCGGATTTTGAAATGTACGGTATCATTACTTGAAATCAATAGCTGGCACATGACAAGATCCGATAAAGTTCACTAGTGTTTCCCTCGGGATCTGGACTCTTTTGCCACGAGCACATACGGAGAGACAACTATTCGAGAGCAGGAGGAGCAGTCTCGCAGTAGAATACGAAGTGAATCGGAAAGAAAACATCGTGAACACACAAAACCGAGCACTATTTACAAACCCTGGGCAATGCCTGCTAACGCCATTTCAGCTCGTGAAATCTGCGTGCACTGTCGACCTCACAAAAAGACACCTGTCGCTCCACTCCGTCACATGCCTGCTTCATGTTCCCTCTATGCAAAAGCCATACTCTTCTTGATCTCCGCAATCGCCAACGCCGGGTTCAAACCCTTTGGACACGTCCTGCTGCAGTTCAAAATGGTGTGACACCTGTACAAGCTCATGCTGTTGTTCAGCGCGTCCTTCCTCTGCGCAGTCTTCTCATCACGACTATCCGCAATCCACCTGTAACTCTGCAGCAAGACGGCCGGACCAAGGTACTCCTCGCTATTCCACCAGTAGGACGGGCAGGAAGTCGAGCAGCAGGCGCAGAGGATACACTCGTAGAGGCCATCGAGCTTGCGACGGTCTTCCTTGGATTGCCGGTACTCGCGGCCGTCTTCGGGCGGGGCGTCGCGCTGCAGGTAGGGCTTGATGGACTTGTATTGCTTGTAGAATTGCGTCATGTCGGGTACAAGGTCCTTGACGACGTAGGTGTGCGGGAGGGGGTAGATGCGAGACTCTTTGGCGGTGTCGGTTGGGATGCGGCCTGAGAGGTTTGTCAGTATGACGTGGGATGTGAGGGGTGAGGGGAGACGTACATAGACAAGCCAGAGTGTTGACGCCGTCAATGTTCATGGCGCAGCTGCCGCAGATGCCCTCTCGACAACTCCGTCTGAAGGTCAATGTCGGGTCGACCTCGTTCTTGATCCTGATCAATGCGTCCAGCATCATGGGGCCAGTCTTGTTTAGGTCCAGGGTGTAACTCTGCATCTTGGGCTTCTCGCTCGGCTGGTCTGGGTCCCATCTGTAGATATGGAAAGTCTTGATCTTGCTGTCCTGCTCGCGTGCTGGGTCTTTGATGGTGCTTGTCTTGGTCTCTGGAGTGGGTGGGGTGGACCGCGAGGTCATCTCTGAGACGGTGGAGAGCGGTTCGCCTTTGCTGTGCTCGATGGTGGTGGCCATTGTGCGGCGGAACACCTGTGGCACCAACGCCATACGGCGAGTTGCGAGTCTCAATGCCATGACAGTTGTGGTGGTGAGTCGAGGAAGTGGAGTGGAGTGGAGAGTGAGGTGTGAAACCAATTTGTTTTGTGTTGTAGAGTGGCAGGAGGCAAGGGTCGAGAGTCGATGTTCTCATAGAAGCGCGCTGACAAGAGCGAATGAAGCTGCGCTGATTGGCTGAGCAAACACACTTCCGTCTTTGTCCGCTCCTCGGCTTCGCCTTATCCCCGCAGCAGCCTCAACTCCCACCATCACATGAACATTTCTCCAAAACGTAGCCCAGACGCCTCTCGCGATGTCCGGATCTTGTCTGGAGCAATAACAGTCTCTTTCAGCTGCCGTTACAGCACCGTGATATGTTCAGATGTCGCTGGTTTTCTTGAAGTCTCAGGTAGGCGTAACGAACAGTAAGGTAACTTTGCTCGAAGATTTCCGACGACTCCAACATATACCCCATTTCTTCATATGCATGGTCTACTCTCGTCCATATCTTGTACTTTGAGCCCACAAAACTCCAGGCTTTCCAACCCACTTTCTATTCTCAGTTACGTGACTTGGACACTGCGACATCACCCTATGAAAAAACCAGCCCGGCCGGTCCATCTAATCCTCGACTGGGATGGCACTCTCACAACCAAAGACACCCTCGCAGTACTAGCAGGATTAACCAAGGCGCGCGATGGCCGAATTCAAATTCCCGGCCCAGCAGGTAAGGCTCGAGACGTAAGCAGTGTGCAGTGGCAAGACATAGTCGATGGCTACATGCAAGACTATACTGCCCACAAAGCTTCCCATTTCCCCAAAACTGGTGGACCAGAGGCATTGGAGAAGTGGCTCGATAGTCTAGAGCCTATCGAATACGCAAGTGCGCAACGAGCGTCAGACTCTGGATTCTTCAAGGGCGTGAGCATTGGGGATGTTGGCCCGACAGTAACACACGCTTTAGAATCACGGGCTCTGGAGCTCAGGCAAGGATGGGAGAAGCTCCTCAGTCTAGTGCTCGTTACAGAATGTCAAGTCACGATCGTGAGTGTGAATTGGTCCGAGACTTTCATTCGATGGTCACTGTACTTGGCTGCCGCACGTCTCCAGAGTGTCGACTTCGACAAAGCCGAGCTGCAATCATACATCAATGATATGGTCATCTACGCCAACGATATTCACGGTCTGAATTCTCCACTCGGCTCTTCGGGCCGCCTCGTCGGCAATGTGCGCACTGCTCGGGAGAAATTGGCCTGCATGAAGAAAGCCGTGGCTGCTCATGCTCCGTCAATCGAGCCGGAGAGGGCGCCTGCAGTGATCTACGTTGGGGACTCTGCGACGGATTTCTTGTGTTTAAACCGTGCCAGTGGGAGCGGCAGGAGTTGCGATAGAGGAGTCTGGATCTTCGATGGACCTGAAGGAGATGCGGAGAAGATGATGGAGAAGACATTTGCGCCTTGCAAGGCCGAGGAATTGGACTTTAGGGTTGCACGAGATCTGAATAGGGCGTATGAGCTTGTGCTGGAGGTATGCGGAGAAGAAGGCCATCAGTGAACAGCCAGATATGGAAATGAGGCGTCACGACTGCGCATCCCGCTCTGAATACACTCAATGCTCCGAAACGAAGATCCCAGCCATCCCCATACCCGTACCAACACACATCGAAGTAACAGCCAGACGCTTATCCTGCCGCCGCAATTCCGACAGAGCCGTCACGACCTGTCTGACACCAGTACAGCCCAGAGGATGACCAAGAGCGATGGCTCCGCCCCTTGGGTTGACCTGCTCTCGGTTCAAGCCCAGTTTGTCGACGCAGTATACGGCCTGAATGCATTATCAGTAAACACGCGAGCCTCTTGAAACTTGCGGCAAGCTTACCATCGACGCGAATGCCTCGTTGATCTCGAAAATATCAATATCCGTCTTATCCAACCCATGCTTCTCGAGAATCTTGGGAATGGCGTAACTGGGTCCAATCCCCATAATCCTCGGCGCCAGTCCCACAACCGTAGTACCAACAAATTTACCCAAGACAGGCTGGCCAAGCGCCTCAGCTTGCTTCCGCCTCATCAACAGTACTGCTGCCGCTCCATCCGTGATTTGGCTGGCATTGCCACCGGTAGTATTGCTCGGCGGCCACTGTGGAAAAGCTTTCCGGATTTTGCTCAAAGATTCCGCAGTAGTCCCGTAGCGGACACCGTCATCTTTGTCGAACACCTTCTCAGTCGCCTGCCCAGTCTTGGGATCCTTCCAGATCGTAGTGATAGGCACAATCTCATCAGCAGACCACCCTCCCTTCTGCGCCTTCTCGGCAAACTGATACGACTGCGCCGCGAAAAGATCCATCGCCTCCCTACTCACCCTGAAATCTCCCGCCACATTCTCCGAAGTCTGACCCATCGGCTGCATATTTTGGCTCGCAACAGGGTGCCGCATGATCTTCTCACTCATGACCGGCGCCCCATTATCAGCGTCAGTGGACATGCTCTCCGCGCCCACCGCGATCCCGACATCGATACTCCCCATCGCGATCTGATTAGCTATATTCTGGATCGCTAGGAGTCCCGAGGAGCAAAAGCGGTTGCATACTGACGCTGCTGCGGTTTCGGGGAAGCCTGCTGCCAGCACGGCGGAGCGCGCAATGTAGGCTTGGTTTTTGGAGAGGACGTTGCCGACGCAGACGTCTTCGATTAGGGAGGGGTTGAGGGATGATCTTTCGCGGACCGTGGTGAGGAGGGTGATGAGGAGGTCGTCGAGGGGTGTGTCTTTTAGTCCGCCTTTGCGGGCTTTGGTGAGGGGGGTGCGGATGGCGAGGGTGATGACTACGTCGTCCGGATTGTTTTCAAGTATGCGTGCTTTCGGGCTGGGTGGCGGGGTTATTTGGTTCTTGAGAGAGTCTAGTCGTTGTTTGGCAGTGTTCTTCGACATCTTGGTTGAAGTGCCTTAGCGAGCTCCTAGCAAGACCGGAAGTGGCGCCGCTTCTGATTGACCTTTACTCTGATGTTGTCTGTATGGACAGAACTACTGTGGGTGCTCTTAGTGCTGAAGAACCTGAATGTCATGTTCTGAGGTCTTAACGATCTGCCGAGTGCAGGGATACGAGTACTACTTCAGCCGAGCTCCGCGCTTCAGGCGAGGCGCGTTCGGTACATTTGACGGCATTTGCTCCGCCAAGAAGGAATGCTTTCTGGGCAATCATATGGTATCGGCTAAGTAGCACATGTGAACGCGGGTCTTCTGTCTTTGCCTTCTGCGCAAGGATATGGTGCCAATAATGAACATATGATTGTTAGTCATTTCCAAATTTCATCCAACGCCTTGGCGTGACTCTGAACCGTTCCATTATCACAAACATTGGAGCCAATGGCCGGATAACTCTAGCTGTCGGTGAGGAGAGATATGTGATGGATTTCGAGTGATGGGGGAGATGGGAGGCGCACAAAACCGTCACTGACGAAGCTCAGAATGCTGCATGATCTAACAATGCCCAATCCAGCTGGATGTGGATCTAGCAACGATGCCTTCCACATGTGCGTTACACCCACTCATCAAGCTAGAGTCTTGCATACATCAACGCAGCTACGCACCATTGATGCCCGCCTCCCCTTCTTCCATCTTCCTGAGAATATTCTCTATCTTCCGCTTCTCATAATTGGTCCACACGCTGGGATACAGGAACGGCCTCAGATCAAATCGATTATCATCCGGCGTGTAGCTCTCCAAATACAATCCCGGGGTCATCGTGGTCATCTTGTGTCGATTGATTCTATAGAATCGATAGAAGTTCAAAACCTTCTTCATCACCGCTCTCGGATCCATATGCTCGCTCCAATCCACTACTAAACGCTCAAAGGCGCCCACGGGGCCCAGCTTGAATTGCTTTCGCAGGCGTCCGAAGATGGAGAGTTCGTCGTAGGTGAAGCCCATGTCTGCTTCGTCGCTCTGAACATACGCGGACTTGCCTGTGGTGGTGTCGGCTTCGACGATGGGCTCGAGCTCGGCTGTGGGCACTGCGTCGAGGAATTCCTGCAGGATGGGGAGCGAGAGGTGTGTTTCTGACCACTTGATGAATCTCTTCAGGTCGGTCTTGGAGATTCCACCGATGGGGTTGATGTCGGCCGATGAGCAGTCGTATTTGGTGAGGTAGCCGCGGAGACATTCGTCGACGTTCGCGGAGCCGAGGACGAGGTAGGAGCCTGGCGTCTCAGAAGTTGGATTGCGAGATTTGGGGACGAGTTGGGCGAGCGCATACGCGAGCACCATGCGGGAGCGGGCTTGGAAGTTCTGGAGGGCGAGGTTTTCAGTCTCTGAGCCGGATTCAACTTTGAACTTGGGCTCGAAGCCTATGATGCCGCTGACGAGTCCTTTAAGCGACAGAAACATTGGGTCAATGTTGGTGTCGATGTGGTGGGCGCCAATAGCCGCGGCGAGTTCCTTGGCGCGACGACGAGTGTCTTTTGAGGACTGTTTCTCCATGCCCATGAAGACTGTTGTGAAGATGGTGTTGCAGAGCTGTTCAGCGGTGAGGTCGACAACGTTTGCTAGGCTGGTGAGGCGCTTGACATCAGCGATCGTGACCCTGTTCCCGGATTCGACAGCGGCAATGACGAGACGGCACATGCTGTAGACTATGGTCGCAGTGGCACAGCTGTCAATTCCGCCGCTCAAAGGTACCAAAAATCCTTTGGCACCTGATCTACGCAGGTAGTCCCAGAGCCAACACGCTGGCCCGAGAGCAATCTCTTCCTCAGGCTCGTGATATCTTGCAGGAAATGCTTCGGCCAGTCTCGCTCTCGGATCGAGCGCCTTCCTCGTTCTGCACAAACCGAAGTCGACATGAATGCGCTCTAAGCGGTGCACCGCTGGATCTTGCGCCTGCATGCCTCTGCTTCGTGACGTTCGCATTGCCCAAATCTCATCAAGATCAACAAGCGCCGTCTGCACTTCGACATCCTGCAGCGAGAACTGAGAGCCTTGAGCGAGGAGTTTGCCCGAGTTCATGATGAGGGCACAGCCATCATAGTACAGCCTATCACCATCACATCCACGCTGGTTAGAGTACATGTACACACCGCCGGTTTTGGCTGTGGCTTCCTGTATCAGATTGATGCGCGTGTCCAGCTTCCGAAGCTCATGATGGCTGCCGCTCGAGTTCAGCACGATCTCGATACCTGCGAGACTGTACAGCGAGTGCGGTGACATGGGCGTCCATAGCTCCTCGCATGTTTCTGATGCAAAGCTCGCATCAAGCGTTTCGAATGCGACTTCACCAATTCTGGTCCGTTTCTGCTTCTTGTCAAGTCGCTGGATGACTTCTGGCAAGGCATAGTCCTCTACTCGTCCTCTTGGCCATGGCGTGAAATATCTCATTTCTCGAAAGTTGCCGTCGTTGCAAAGGTCAAGTTTCGGCCTGATGGCCAACACCTCGCCGTTGAGAGCGATGAGTCTGGCATTGTAGCTGCAGCCGCGATGCTGTATCGGCAGACCCAGATCGATTATGATCTCCTGGCAGTCTTCATCGGAGATGATCTCAGCCGCAATGTCCCATGAGTTGTTGCAGACGTCGTTCTCAAGCCAGTGATCCAGCAGACCGTAACCGGGTATGCATAGCTCTGGGGTCAGTATGAGCGTGGCCTGCTGTTGTTTGGCCTGTTTGATGGCTTCAATGATGCGATTGCGGTTGCCATCCCAGTCCAGCGCCCATTGGTTGAGCTGAGATGTCGCAAGGACGCATTCACGAGTCATCCCGGCCGTTATGTGTGGACAATCTCTCGGCGTTTTGAGCGAGATGAGTCCAGACTTGATCGTGCTAGCTCTGTCGCTTCAAAGCGCGTGTCTCGCGTCGGGTTGACCTGTTGGCCGCTTCAGATCTAGTATGACCATGTGGTTATCCTGATCACGAAACACAGGCTATCCTAATCGCCGAAAGTGTCACAGGCAAAGTGATGATGCAGATCTTGTAATCACATGCAACCGATGAGAAGTGCGGAGCCAGCTACAACTAGCGTTCGCGCGTATAGACTAAGATAGTAGGTAGCTTCAAGTTGAGGGTTTCCAAATGTCTGCCTCACTGGGTACTTGTATTGTCCACCTCGACCAACCCGCGCTCGTCACCTGCTTCTATGCGATTCGTGCAAACCCACAATCCCAAGATGCTTTCTCCTCCTACAACTCTTGTGCATTTATTTTATTGCCTGTTTGTGGTCTGTCAACGTTGGAACGCCTGTGTCGGGATCCCCTGCGAAGATCCGCTTGCCGAGCACCCGAATTTCGTCGTAAGGTCGGTCCGACTGTCTACCTATAGGCGACCTACCTCACTAATGTGTGCGCACAACTGAATCCCAAGATCGCTGGTCTTGCGATGGTTCCGGTTGACAGACTTGCGGTTAGACGTCTATGCTGACGCGTGTCATGACTGTACGAGCCGCTGTCCGCATCTCCAGAGCTCGGACCACAGCAAGTCATGGCTATGCGCACCAATCACACCGCGCGCCACCTATGCTCTTTCTGGCGCCGCCAGGCCCGTGCACTCGTTATCGACTCCGCAAGGTACCCGTTGCCACTTGACAACGAGAAAGAGCCGCATCCACGAAAGTAATAATGGATGGGACTCGTCCAAGCCCGGTTCCACCGGCGTACACCGTCCACGAACCAATGCGCTAGGCGCTATCGAGACACAATATGCAAAAAGCAGCAGGCGCAATTGGAGAGGATGTGGTCGATTTGCTAAGGCCAGGCTGCACGTCGTATAGTCAAACGAATCTAAATCGATAGTACCTTGACCTGGCCCTATCCCAGCGACAGTGACAGTCATTGAGAACACGCACATCCTGCAATTCCAGGCTAGACGAGAGTTCATTCTACACATTTTTTATGCGAGGGTTGCACGGACTTTAGAGATAGAACTACCTTAGCGTCGGGCCAGTGAAGAAGCTGGGACCCGCCAGCGAGGTTAAGAAGGTGTTTGCCTCCCAACCTCTGCCACCTTCTCGCCCACCTTGTTGCCTCCCAAGCACAAACACGAGCTGCACGATATCGATTCGCGTCGACGAGAGATTGCTCGGTACCCATTGATAGCAAATCGCACAGGCAATTGCTAAGTGAGTGCGCATTGCTTCAGCGAAGTGGGCAACAACAAAGCACCTGAGCTGACGTGTATCGCCGCCGTCTGCAGATCAACAACGAACTCCGCACCAGTTCACCCCCCGACCAGCATCACCATGTTCTTCTCCACCATCCTCCTCGCCGCCGCCGCCGCCGTTGGCGTCAGCGCGCAGAACTACTCGACCTCGGGTTCGCTGTCCATCACCCCCGACTCTGTTGACTACAACACTCGCCTGGCATGGTGTGTGTCGGAGAACAACAACTGCCGTGAGATCTGCGGTGGTGAGGCGACGGTCTCTTGCGATGCGGTAAGCTGGAAGACACGCCTCTGCTGGGTGTCAAGAGCCTCGAATGCTGATCGCCGGTCCTAGAACACTCTCAACTACACCTGCGTGTGCACCACCGGCAACACGCCCAACATCTCAGCCTACATGGGCACCCTGCCTTACTTCATCTGCGAGCAATGGATCGCCGACTGTGTGCAAGCTCACCCCAACGACCTCGACGGCATCACCGGTTGCAGATCCGTCACCTGCGGTACGTTGAACGCTAGCAGTGAGTCGACCACCACCAGCAGTGCCGCCTCGTCTGCATCCTCCACCGGCAGCGCAGCCTCCACTGCAAGCAGCAGCATGGCCTCCTCGACGGGCACTGCCACCAGCTCATCCACCTCATCATCTGCTACCTCGAGCAGCGCCGCCATCGCCCTAGGCGTCGCAAAGACCTACGGTACTGGTATCCTTGCCGCCGCCATGTTCGCCGTCTTCGGCCTTGCGCTATAAGGATGACACACCGACTGTGAGGGGGGCCAGTAGTTCCTGGTCATGAGCAGATGGTTGTTACTTCGATTCACGGCTGGAAATAATATGGTGATCACGACTTATGCATAAGAGCGACGGTTACAATTGTTTTCGACTTGAGCGCAGAGCATTGGTGGGTTTGGAAAAGTCGACAGTTGTACGAGGATATGCGCGACGATCAATAAGTGTAATAATGAAGCGCATGACTGCGGTGACAGTATAATGTTGCTCTGTTTATCAACCTCTGTTGCCTTTCCGCTGTATACAACCGGACCTGCAGTGTTCCATGTCCAGGTACGCATCTCCTGATCGTGTGGTTCCTAGGCTCGCTGACCACACAGCTTCGTCCATTATTGCACTACCTACATGTAAGGCGCCGCACGTTCAGGCAGTGCGCGCGTTCTGTGCATGCCCTGACACCGTTCGCTCTCCGCATTTTCAGCTCTCGGGTCAGAAGCTACCGGGACCTGCATGGGACAACCAAGACATCCATGCAATTGCAGATTTATGTCTTGCGTCCCCTCAGCAATTTTGTTTTGCCGCCAATGGTTGAGAATGGTTGTAGGATTAACGGTCGACAGAGGCCTATATAAGAATATGGACCTCGCCGGCGATTGGCCCTTGGAATGCTTCAGCCTGTGCAGGTAGCTTTCAATATGCGCATCTTCCGGACACTTGCTACTGTGCTTCTGGTCAGGCCTCTATTGGCTCAAGCACATGTCGAGTATGAGAACGGCGGCGTACAGGTCGAGCAGGTGGCGGCGCGCCAGCAATGCACAGTCTACGCACATGGCGGTAGCACTTCTGACGTCCCCAATATCCTCAAGGCGTTTGAAATCTGCAACAACGGCGGCACAATCATCTTCCCTGAAGGCCAGAATTACTTCATCGCCTCCAAGCTGAACCCAGTGATCAACGATATAACGATCGAGTGGCGAGGCATCTGGACATTTAGCCCGGACATCGAGTACTGGAGACAGGCTCAGAATCACTACCCGATTGCCTTCCAAAATCACGCCGCATCCTTCGTCTTGACCGGCGATGGAATCCACATCAACGGCTGTGGCACCGGTGGCATCGAAGGCAACGGTGACGTTTGGTACACAGCGGAAGCAGGCGACACGCAGCCTGGTCGCCCAATGCCTTTCGTCTTCTGGAATGTCAGCGACGTGACTGTCAGCAACTTCTTCGTGCACCAACCACCGCTCTGGAGTCTAAACATCATGAACGGCACCGACATGATTTTCGACAACATCACCTGCAATGCCACGGCCACGCAAGCTCCATACGGAAAGAATTGGGTCCAGAATACTGACGGCTTCGACACCATGGACGTGAAGAACGTGCGTCTCACAAATTTCGTCTACCAAGGCGGCGATGACTGTATCGCGGTCAAGCCGCGTAGCTACAACGTTTTCGTCCAGCACGCGCTCTGCCATGGTGGGAACGGCATGGCTATTGGAAGTCTCGGACAGTACCTCGAGGACTCGAGTGTGGAAAACGTTGTTATTGATGACGTGCGCGTCATCACTTACAACGATGACATGGATTTTGGAATTTACATCAAGACGTGGACGGGTGTGTTGGTCAACCAATCCTTTTATGAGTCGGAGTATCAGCCACGGGGAGGCGGTTGGGGTTCAGTGAGAAACATGCAGTTTTCGAATTTCTACATTGAGGGCGCGAATAATGCTGCTGCGATCACACAGAACAGTGGTGCGAATAGCAGCACGGGTGGCACGAGCTTGCTGGAGGTTAGCAACGTGGTGGGTAGACCTTCTGCTGGCCGCGTCTATCTCGTGCTGACTTGATGCCTAGGCATTCGTGAATTTCACGGGCTACTTGAGTGGCGCTAAAGGGAACATAACAACTCAGGTGACTTGTACCAACGTCCACCCTTGTTACAACGTTGCATTTGAGAATGTGAGTAGTGGTGGTGTCATGCTGACATTGCACCTTCCTGCTGACTGGACATCCATAGTTCAACGTCCTACCCACGCAGAACGCATCGACTGTCGGCACGTCAACTTGCAAATACATAGCACCCGGAGGCGTACACGGAGTTACGGGCAGTGGCTGTTGAACGAAATGCGCTCAGCCTGGGCGAATAGGAACAGTCATGCGAACGCGTGGCTTCTTGTCCTACATAGAAATTGCGGCGGCCACAACTCCAGCCTGCACCGGGATCTTACCGCCTGACACTTTCGTCAATTTTTCCAGCCATCCAACTGCGGCAAGTGCAATAGCTCTGCCGGCTTCCCGCTACTGCCAAGTCCGTGGTTGAGCACCAGCCTCACGTTCGTGAGACCGCACAGAGACCACGAGTGCTGTTCTGCCTTCCTTTTCCTGCCGTGCTGACCGCTTCAGGAGATCAGGCGAAGTCATATACCGACAGCGCACCGCCAGAAAATGGCCGTGAGGAGGTGGGTGCTTGGAAACCGAAGTGCGGTCCAATTTTTTGCTATGGGGCTAACGGGCTACAGAGCACGAACTACGGCTGCCTGCAGCATCTCGCCTTGGAGACATGGAGACTGAGCGGTGCCGCGTCCGTAAGGCAATATTGGTGTGACTCGATTGAAGTCGGAGCGTACGCACGTCAAGTAATGCTTCGCCTCGGTGAGGGCGACCTCGAGTATTCTGCTTTTCTTTCATCTGCTCTCACCACTACTCGAATCTGCAGCTCTTGGACACATCAGAACAACTACTTCTGATTCACATCTGTTTGTCGTCTTGCCCCAGACTGAAGAGAGGTCAACATGGACCGGATGGACCGATATGACCACGGCTGGTGCGACTGCCCTTACTGCCCTGACAACACATACGGCCGATCATTCCAAAGGCGATCAGACTCCTCTTACCTACGATTGCCAAGCTACTCGTACTAACCCAATCATCAACACTACATCTGCCAGTGGTGCGACCTCTTAGATCGTTATGCGCCGGACTTTGTACGCATGCCACCCCTACAATTTCGCATATACTCACCTGCTTACTTGTCGACAGGAAGGCCACCCTCTCCACGTCCGGAATATGCAAATGTTGAAGGAGATCCATGATTTCTTCATGGGCATCCCGCGGCCACCTTACCTGGTTTCGGCTGCTATCAAGGACATCGCAGAGCAGATCGCATTTTGGTGTTCGCAACGACGGTTGACTTCTGCGAGACCGCGGAAGCTGGTTAGTGAATTGTTTGATCTCGCGGCAGAGGTGCGCGATGGGCAGTGGTCGAGGGAAGCGATGGATACTTTGGGTCGTAGTCGCCGAAGAGGAGGGTTGTTGGGGTACCGACGGGACTTGAGGGCGATTGGGTGGTATGATGACGAGCTGTGAGGATGCTGTGCGTCAATTCATCGCAAGCGTTGAATAAGGCTCCAAGTCCACGCTCAGAAGCACTGGAAAAGTCTTATCTGTCGACACGAGATGGAGATAACTGCATTGAGTCTCAAAACGGTGGCTCGTCCGCCGATGCGCCCATGAGCCAAGGATCTCGACTGATGATGAGACATTATTATACCATATTGAAACTCGGTTGCACTAGCAGCTGTAGCGAACGTGCTTGCACCACACATGCACAAAGAATGTTTTCTATTTCCCGATGCGTTAACTCTAATACGATCCTTCGGCGTCCAGCGTCCATTGCGCTTAGCTACTTAGGCTCTTGCGCTGTGTCGGGTCTTGCTCTGCAGATTACGATCATTGCAGAAACCTCCCACAAGCCATGTGACACAGGTAGTTAGTTGATCAGAAGACCATCGCGGCAGAATTCTCCCAGCTAGCTGCTCGAAACCCGGTCCAGTTTCCTCGACCAACGATCACGACAGTCCCCACGCCTTGTATGAATCTCTCAGCATTGCTCGCGGCGCTAGCTGTCTTCGTTAATTGTACGACGGGCCAGAGAAGGCGACGCACTCGTCAGTTATGCTGGTCTCCTGAGGGCTGCCTTTTCCAAGCGGAGATTTGCCAGTGCCAACCACCGTCTTTCTACGCTGCGAGTATTTTTCACAGGTGCAGAGAATAGAATAGAGACGGTGGATGATGTCAACACCGAGCGAGGAAGTGAGCGTGGTGGCCTGTTCCGCCCTGAGAGCTGGGGTTTTCCGAGAAGAAAATTGATCTTGCGCAGAGCATAGACGGTTAGACCGTCAAAACATCGTTATTATCGGTGATTTCAGGGTGTTCGATTTGTATTCGTTTCAGCCTACGGGTACTGCAACTTGCCGGATCATGGTGATAAATATGGCTCGATCAGCAACTTGGCCGCCTGGGCGTCTGGCAGCCGTCCTCACGATGAGACAGGCTGTGGTGGCCAGGTTGCGCCATCGACACGTGCGCAGCCCGAGCTTTCCGCATTCCAGTCGCCCCATGAACAAGGCCAAGCCCGACCTCACTTCATCTGTACGCTGGTCATCGCATGAAACGCGCGTGCAGACAACGAGCGCCAGCGTATCATCAAGCACCGGTCGAACATGCAGCCTGCCAGCCATTTTCATGCACGAAGTTGCGTCGCCGGCTTGGGCGGCATGGCCGGATAACACATGATGGAAGACCATGGCAAGTGCAGAATCAATTCTCTTCGATCATCTTTCAGCTGATGACTCTGCGGCGAAGCTGCTCTCGCGAAGGGCGGGCCTGGTCATCTGAGCATCTCACCGCGATGGGCGGGCGTGGGATCCGTATATTCCGGGCACTGCCAACCTGGAACTGGATCGTTTTGGACCTTATCAGGCCTCCCTGGTCTGCAGCAAGTTGTGCCGTCATACTTGCGTAAACCGGATCGGAAGTTCGATTACGGATATACGACGTGACAGCTCCACCACGGCAGATTGCAGGTGCACGCCAGCATTTTCTTGCGCCTTGTTTTTAGAAAGGTGGAGGAACCCGACTTGGAAATCATCTGACGCTATCCTTGCACAACTGCTTGAGCTTGACATGATCAGTGACGGCAGACTCGGACCGAGGGACGAATAATGCGAGCCGCCGCGAAGATCACTCCAGCAAGCTTGGAGGTTGAAAACTGATGGAGGTGACGTTTCCCAGCCACAATGATTGACGCCACAGTCGCATCCCCCCAATTGTGTTGTCGCGAATCCCGTAGCGCAGAGTGCTAGACCCAATCCAGTGAAATAGGTGGCTGAGGCAGAGCTGGAGATCCCCGATCCCTGACCTCTAACGCCCGCCGCATGTTTACTCGGTTGCGAACCAGGTTCCTTTCAGTCCTTCATTTTGATCCTCTGAGTCGCTGGGTCGCGCAGTCGGGTAAGAAAGCCTCTGGATCGCTTCTGACTGGTCCATCAGCGTACGGGGAGATTCAAAGGAAACTCCGGTCGCTGCTGTTCATCAACATACTCTGGACTGTGCGACTGTTGTGATACACCCGGGAGCCCCGGGCAACGGCCCTGGACCCACACCCTGCACTCCTCTTCATCACCACTGTCCAAGAACTACTGCAAGTACTGAGAGAATCCCAATCTGGTGACCTGCACGGCCGGTTTGGCAAGACTCTGGGACGATCGAAGCCTGCTTCTACTGTGCTTAACGACGCTCATGCATGGACCGACAATTTCGATGATTGGAATAGCGCTTTAGCACGACACACTGGGACGCTAGCTCAATTGCATTGTGAGTCCCGACCGTCTGGGAGGAACCAAGTATCACAATGATTGCGATGCAAGGCTAACCTTTGTGCTTCGCAGCCTTCATTCGTAATAATGCCTCGTACTCACAGATTGAGCAAGCGACGGACCTTCGACAGCACATGCTCGAAGCTTTCGAGCTTTGCCAACATAGATGATCACGACCTTCCGATCCGTACGTCATACGACCAGCTCAGAACGCCTGAGGGAAGGCAGTTGCTCAAGGCGCAATTGACCGGTACCTCCCCAGAGACTGACCGGAAGACTTCAGTGGAGTCTCCCACCACTCGCCACATGCCACTGAAAGGCTTCAGCACCATGGAAGTCGGCAACAATCCCGGAGCAAAGACATCGTCTTCAACGGTCGATAGTGTCGGCTCGAAGCCATTGTCTACAGGCCCCGATCCCCAAAACAACGTCTTGGACGTCGAGCAGGCCATCAACTTGTTACAAGAGCTGAAAAAGACCGCCTCTCCGGAAGACTTGGTAGCCTTACACAGAGCCTTGTTGCCCACCAAGGACATTTTCCCAAGTCCCAGGCAGGAGTCAGCTGAATTTCCTTCTCCAAAATGGCAACGCAGGTCAGCCGCAATACCGCCAGGCCTAGCTACACGTGCTGGCGTAGGGCTGGATTTGCTACAGAAGCCGAGCGACTGCAACGAACTTAACAAAATCAAGGCAAGGCAGAAAAACGGGTCACATCAGCCTGCGGCTGCCGCAGTCCCAGACAGCAGCATAACTGCGTTGAATCTTGCGAATGACGAGTCGGCAGACGTTCCTGACCGCGTGTTGTCTCCCACGGATCTGGATTATCCCCAAACGGGTATTTACAGGCACGGTACTCTACGCGTCACCAACGGCGCTGCATCTCCGGACCCCTCGACGCGCGGAGCATCGCGCGGAGGCGGCATTGCCGATGATGATCAGTATGAGCAGCCGACACTTTCTGAGTACTTTCCCGCCCTGGAGCAACAGCTTGATTCTCCCTGCGAACCCAGGGCGCGAATGCCAGCCGTAGGCACAAAGCCGAGCGTGGACTCAATGAAGACTCACGATGGTTCACCCACCGCGCAACAGCAGAATCATCTGCAAACGTGGCAGGAATCTGCTCCCACAGTGTCACCCCATAAGCCGAGTAGGCCATCCGCTCCAGCAAGGGCGCAGACAGACCCGGCTACAATGCGCGGCGAGGAAGTGGCAAACCCGATACCTTTCCCAGAGACCGCAACATTGGCTCGCTTTCAGCAGCGACACTGTCGATCTACTTCCGCCTCGGAGATCTCCGCAGACTATATTTCTCAATGCCAGATATCTGCCAGTCCGTACGAGGAGCATTCTATAATTAGGATTGCGGCTAGACTGAGCACCGTGTTCGACAGCATGAATTATGGAAACGAGTGTACCCACGGCACACCAGCAGATGCTTTGGCAATGCTCACCGGCCAGGGGAACGAGGTTGACTCTCCGCGCGGTGCCGCCTACGACACATCGTCCCAACAATCCCAATCATCGTCAATTCTCCAATTGAACCCGCGGCCATGCCCGCAGAAGACGGACAGCGGCTATGCATCTGATGCATCGTTTCGCAACCCCAAACACCAGACTGCGCAAGACCATGCTCTCTGTAACGCCAGTCCCGCAGCCGAGGACGGCTTTGGAGGAGTACAAGGACTAGATGGATGTGCAGGAAAGGGCTCTTTTGACGGCACGCGCAGTCTGTACACCTTCGAAGAGGCGTTGGAATCCTCAACGATGCTCGGCAAGGAGGCTTCACCAAAAGCTCGGCGATCGAAGTCGAAGAAGTCTCTGCCATTGTTGAAGCTTCATAGCTTAATGCCCGAGAAGCGCAACAGCCTGCAACCTGCCTCGGTGGCCGTAAAGAATGGCAATTCGCCACAGTCGCAAGCCTCGCTCGCTAAGCAGTCCGAGCAAACCAACAGGCTCCAGAAGAAACTGAAAAAGCCCATGCCGGATGCTTTGAAGAAGCAGCGGAGCGATGAGAGAACGATCACGAAAGACACAGAACATTCCTTAGAGTTGTCTACTGTACCTGAGGATTCCGCAGTCACACACGTTCGACGCGTCCGCGATGAGGTCATTGGCGACACAGACCTTTGCGAGGGCTCTGTGGACCAACCGCCTGCAGAGGCCAACGCGGAATCACCAGATTCGAGATGGTCTCTTTTCTCACGATCGAAGAGCCGCAGCCGTGACAGAAGCAATAGTGTCCGTCAGAGTACTGTGGAACTCCCAGGTCCGCCTGAAGCTCAGAGGCCCTGGAGTATACATCGGAATCGCAGCAAGAGCGAGGGCCGCACTAGAAGCCTGTCGGCCATGCGCTCAAGCGTCGGAGATATGATAAACTCGCACGGGAGTGCTCCTGCAGAGGGCCGTTCGATCGAGGTGGACATTCCAGCCTGCACGAATTCTGGCTCCGTTGACAGGACGCTTGGAGGTGGGACTTACGACACACCGGCAAACATGGTGAAGCGTGCCACTGTTCCTGTACCCGGTACGACTCAGCCTTCGGTCCAGTCGCCGCTTGCTACCAGCACACGATCGCTCAAGACTAAGTCTCGGGGGATGACACCAGAGATGGCTTCTGAGCTAGCTCGCAAGAAAAGCCGCGACTTTGCGCCTCAGGACACGCAGCATACGCAAGACCGGCCGAAGATAGCAATGTCAAAACATTTACGACCGAAGAGCCGAAGCAGCGCGGCGCCGGTGCTTGAGCGGCGGGTCGAGGACTACTTTCCGGAATGGCAGTCCAAGCCTGTTGCGAGCCACCCAGCTCCGGCGCCTGGCGCCAACAAGCCATACAGCTCTTACGCTGAAAGCGTCCCACCACTGCCCGAGCTACCGCTGGACGTAATCAAGAAGGCACATAGGGCGGACGAGATCATCGCGAAGAAGTCGAGCGCACGCTCGACCCCTAACGCCTCTGCACGAAACAGCGCAGACATGTCTCAAGCGCGACTTAGCACTGGCAAGAAATCGCGTTCGAGCAGTCGTGTGAGATTTCAGCGGGAACTTACAACGACCATCGATCCGTCAACGCCGAGCAGACAGATTGTTTCGGAACAGTCCGAGGACGCTGACTATGCTCTACGAACGCCCACCCATAACGAGGCCGACACCCGCCATGCGAGCGCCGAGAAATTGGCTGCTGGCGGACAAGCCTCCCCTGCAAGCCGTGACTCTATGCCCGCCGGCTGCCCTGGCTGGGAACAGCAGGCGATCCTCTGGCGTCAGTATCAACGGTCGTTGCGCCAACAACTTGATGAGGACGAGGACAAGGACGAGTATCTGCCACAACCAGAATTGCCACCTCCCTTCCGCAAGCCTGCAATGGTTCCGCCTTCCAAATCACCGTCTATTGTGGTCTCACGATATATCACGCCATTGGCTGCTGAAAGCGCGGCTCGTTCCAATGCTGGTCCGCCTCCCCCTAGTCATGCTGCACAGCACGCTGAGGCATACCGTGGACTCATAGGTGATGACAAGGAGAATCGACCAGCTCAAGATGATATCCCACGAACCGACAGCGCAGTGTCATCTGCTTCGTCGAACGCCACCTTTGTGACCGTCAAGTCCTGGGATCCTAGCAGTGTGAAGCAGAGTGTGCCTCGTTCTGACAGCTCAGTCTCCGCGAACACTACGACGACAGTGACCACAACCACAACCTTCAGCGCTCATCCAAAGACCTCTCCGGCTCAAAGATCCCGGGCTGCGGGCGGACCTTTCGTGCCTTACAGCCCTACGCAAGCAGCTGCCGCGGAGCGATCTCGTACAGAGCGTCTGGCGGCACCAGATATCTCTAGCCCGAGTGCAGATGCTGCATCGCTGGCCTGGTTAGATGTATCTGCTAATAGCAGTACCACTTCTCTGGGCACACCTTGCGGACCTCGTCAGCCAAAGAAGACCGAAGGATCGTTGCATGATCGGTATAGTGGTGGTCTCGGATATGATTGGGACCGTGTCAGTGGCTTCGGCGGCAGTGCGGGCACGCGCACGAGCGGTTGTGAAGGCAACAGGAAAAGCGTGCACATGAGCGAGGAATTTGGGATTGATTTGAGCGACGTGCCTGTTTTCTTGCAGAAGAGGTTTGACCGATGAGTTGAGGAGAGAGGACACAGGACTTTCCGACATTAGGTTTTCAGTCTATAATAATGTGACGAGGCATGTATGCAGCAGAAGTCTAAACAGTCAGATCCTGACAGATGTGTGACTGCATGAGCACCAAGTGTAGCTACCAAAATTGGGCATTCGAAAGGCACCGCATCGGCACAGACCTCGTGTTGGTGGTAATATTCGATTGCAAGGGGCAGTCTAGTGGGACAGGCCATGGTCATGTCGTTATCTGTATATAGTATAAAGAATGATTTGGTGACGGGGTTCCGCACCAGGACGGAAGATAGCTTCTGGCTTTCCAGCTTTGGTTGTTAGCACTATTACTCCACGAAGCCGTACAAGCTGTCCTTCACGTAGTCTTCACGGTGGGGTAGTGAATGAGGGTCCAAACAGATGGCATCATTTCTAAAAGCAGAAGCTCGAAGCTCAGTAGTGCCGCCCGAGCTTCCATCATCTATGAGCTCACGAGACCGACGATATGCTATGGAATTGTCAATAGACTTGTATACAATCTCCCTCCCGTCCTTAACAACGCACCACACCACAAGCAATCCTCGGGCATCGTACAGAGGACCAAGGACCGCAAAATGCCATTCGAACTGTATACCAGCGAGACGCCAGCAGACGTCAAGAATGCCAAGGGGCTGCATCTGATCACGATGAGCACGCCGAATGGACAGGCTGTGCAGATCTTCCTGGAGGAACTGAAGGATAAGTATGGGATTGAGTGGACTACGACGCTCATCAACATCATGACGAACGAGCAGAAGAAGGACTGGTTCTTGAGGATTGATCCGAATGGCAGGATTCCGGTATAAATCAACTATCACATTTCTCAAGGCTCAGAGACTGTGCTGATGATGGTTTAAAGGTTCTGGTGGATAACCAGGAGACAGGATATGATGGCCGCAACCCGTTCACCGTCCACGAGACTTCAGCCGAGCTCTTCTATCTGCTCAAGAAGTACGACAGGGAGGACGCATTCGGATTCAAAGATGATCTCGAGCGCAACCAGGCGCTGCAATGGACCTTTTTCTGGCATGGCTCTGGTGCTCCGTACGCTTCCCTTCATTTCTTACTGCTCAACACCACCCTTCTGACCGAATCCAAAACAGCTACCAAGGCCAAGTGAATCATTTCACGCGAGCCGCGCCGGAAAAGATAGAATACGCCATTAATCGGTTCAAGAACGAGACGCTGCGTGTCTTTGGCGTGCTGGAGATTCATCTGTCGGGTAAATATGCGGATGAGCCGCGCGAGTACCTCGCTGGTAAGGGGAAGGGCAAGTATAGTGTTGCGGATATGAAGACTTGGCCGTGGGTCAAGAATTGGGAGAGGAGTGGGTTCACTAAGGAGCAGATGGAGGAGTTTCCGCACGTGTTGAAGTGGGTTGACAGGGTGGGTAAGAGGCCGGCAGTGCAGAGGGGTGTGGGGGAGGCGTATCAGCAGAAGTAAGCATGATCTGTGCTGAGACGTGAGGTGGTGGGCTGAAGCCAACGAGACTCATTAGGTCTAGATTGTAGGTCGATAGTAAGCTTCTATGTTACTACACATGTATGGCCATGCACATTCAGTGCCAAGCCGAGCGTATACATCTTCAAGTCCATAGCGTCAGAGCAAGTCGATGCCCTCAAAGACCCGCTTAGCCACCTCTCCATGTACACTTCCCTCGATCAATCCTTTGACCGCCTTCCCAAGGTACGCCAGCCTCCGCCTTTTCTCCTCGACCTCCATGACCGCACTCTGCTCTCTCGCTTTCTCCAGCAAACTCGCCGGCAAACCGGCCAATCGCGCCACATTCAACCCATAGCTCCGATGCGCAACACCCTCTCCGACCTCGTACAGAAACGTGACTTCGCTGTCACCGTCAACCTTGCGTTCTTCAAATCGCATGTGCACGTTCCTCAGCCCGGGTAGTTGAGAGGAGATGCGGGATAAAGACTGGTAGTGTGTAATGAAGAGCACCAGACCTCGATTTCCCTCCACCAGATATCTCAGCACCGCTTCGGCGATCGCAACACCATCGTGCGTGCTCGTGCCACGACCTAGCTCGTCCAGTATCACGAGTGACCGCGGTGAGGCCTGTTTAAGGATATCCGAAGTTTCCGACAATTCAACCATGAATGTGGACTCTCCTTTCATCATATTATCGAACGCGCCCATGCGTGTGAAGACCGCATCTAGTAACCCCATCCTCACAGACTCTGCTGGGACGTAGGAGCCCACCTGCGCCATGATGGCGATGAGAGCCACGCTGCGAACATAGGAGGATTTGCCGCCCATATTCGGTCCCGTGATAAGCAGGGCACGGGTGGAGTCGGTAGACAGGTCAACGTCGTTAGGGACGAAAGCGTCGAGGAGCAACTGTTCAACCATGGGGTGGCGGCCGCTGGTAATGTGGATGCCGGTCTCCTCCGTGAATTCTGGCTTAGTATAGCCTGGTTGATTGGCCACGTCCGCGAGGCTGAGCAGACAGTCCAGGGTCGCGAGGGACTGAATGCAGTCTCTGAACGCCTCGTACTTACTGCCAATTTCAGAAAGGAGAGACTTGAATGCGACATCACAGGCTGCTGCCAAGGCTTCCTTGTTCTGATCTCGCTCCTTGACCAGCTTCAGGACTTCGGGGGCGTGATAGCGACTCATTTTCTTGGTTCCACTGACCTTGATCCAGCTCGCGGGCAGGTTCTTGAGCTGGGTGCTCTCGAGCTCAATGAGGTAGTCAATGCCCGCTACTGTCACATACTCGACTTTCTTCTTCTTGAGCTTCTCTGCAGCCACCGCTCTGAAGTCATCCAAGTCGTGTTCGATGGCTGTAATGGCCACCTTGTGATCCGTGATGTCCTCAGACTCGTGTTCGTCGCGAAAGAAATAGAACTTGTCGTCGCCTTTCGCTGCTTCGGTATTAATGCGATCCAGATACTTCACAACGTCGTCTCCGATGCGCGGTAGTGATGCGATGGCTTCATTGAGCACGGCCGACCTGAACCCGGCCTCAGAAGGCGCAGAGATATGCGAGTACTCTTGCGCAATCATTTGTAGCGCCTGCAGCACAGCTAGCAATTCCGGCCGCGTGCACTTTCCGTAATAAATCCGGATCAAAGACTTCTCCAGATCACCTCTGACCTTGCCAAGCAAATGTCTGATGCGGTCCACATCCGCGATTTGCTTCCCAGAGGCATCCTTCAGCTCCCCTACCGCATCTCTTCTCTCCTCGAGCCTCACAAGATCGAGGAGTGGACGGCCAACCCATCTCCTGAGCATTCGACGTCCGAATCTCGTTTGCGTTCGATCTAAAGTCCAGAAAAGCGATGCTCGTTCACCATAGTCGGTGCCGTTGCGGTAAATTTCCAGGCTGGTCAGAGTATTGCCGTTGAGGAGCATATGAGAGCGTGCGGAAAAAGACTGGAAGTACTTTGTCAAATCGAAGACGTGCTGCAGTCCATATTCGGTCAAATGCGTAATCATGGCGCTCAAGCAGATCGTAGCATTCTCGGAGAGCTTATGGACCTTATCCAGCAAAGTCCCACCGGATTCCTGGCTCGACTCGACTTGGCTGCCGCTTGGAGCATGTCCGTCACGCAGCTTGTCAGCATAAAACTTGGTGATATGCGAGTACGCTTCTGCAGCCATGGTCTTGCCCTTCTGCACCCTCTCGACTCTGGCTTTGTCACCAAAGACATTCGTCTTACTGCCGCTGAGGTGCTGGACCAGCTTCTCCGTGGCTTTGCTGACCTCACCCACGATCAGAAATTCGCAAGGGGAGATATGTAGAAGCCGTGTCTCCAGTTCAGACCTCATCCAGCCGTCCTCGAAGTCATCGTAGATGATGTCTCCTGTGGATGGTTGTACCGCAACAAGCCCGATCTGCACCTTCTCATCGCTTCCCCAACCTCTTGGTCGCGTCTCTGTCAGACAGAGCAAGTGCCCAGTAGCAGGGGCGCCACCTTCGGGCGCAGCGGTGGGACCATCAAGCCCTTCTGCGTCGTCTATATACGTGCCCTTCGTATACAGATTGGTGAGGCCACGCTCGAAAGCTTTATTTCTATTGTCACCCACCGCTTTCAGTGCCGCAGTCTCCAGCTGGCGCACGACCCCGACCTTGTGTCCAGCAGAGACGAGGCGTTTGACGTGGACATGCAAGCGATGAACAGGAATACTGGCACTTGCGAAGCGATCCAGATGCGCTTCTGAGGGATGCTCGTCGAAGCGGTACTTGCCCGGTATGCACACGATGCTCAACTCGCGTGCTGCATGCCGAGCATCCTCCGCGAAGAAGCGGAATTTGTAGCCAACCTCTACTACGAGGAGGGTGTCTGGGTGTTTGCGCTTGATGTCCAGCACCTGCTGCTCGAGAGGGGTGAGTCTGGTCTTGCTCCCGCCCTTCTTGCCTGCAACCGCACCTTTCCTGCCTTTGGCAGCTTTGGGCGGTGGCTCGGGTTCCGCCTCCGCTTCGTCTTCCTCATCGCCACCCTCGTCGACTTCGGCAGCAGCTTCCTCGATGAATGGCCCTCTGCGTGTACTGCCCGGATCCTTGAGCCTCTTTACGAATTTCTGATGCAGCCTCTCCTTCGTCTTCTTGACCTCCTCTGTGTCTTCTTCGTCGTCCTCCATCTGCTCTTGAACTCCATTAGACGGGGCAGGCGACGACGAAAACATGTACTTGCTCGTCCTGCCCGTTGTCTTGGCCCTAGCATCGTCGCTCTTTCTTCCTGCAACCACAACCGTCGAAGGCATCTTGAACACGTCCGCCACCCCATTCGCAGCCCCGGTCCCGCCTTCGCTCCTTCCATTATTGGGGCGAGAAGGCTTCCAAGACACGCCACTTCCTGCCGCCTCCTCACCCTCGGGCTCAAGATCCACTACTTTTCTCAGCCGTTTCGGGTCCGGCAATTCGAAGTCGTCGCCATTGAACGTCCGCTTCGCCAATGGTTCCTCATCCACCACCTCATCCAGGGCCCGTCTCAGCGTGCCTTCCTCCTCCGGCTTCTCCTGCTCATCGTCACTCAGAAACAGCCCATTATCCTCGACCGTCCTGCTTCTCTGCAGTGATTCGGGCTTGAGCGTGGAAGGAGAGTTCCGCCTGACTTGCGGCCTGTGCGGTGTTGGCTTTGGAGGAGCGGCAGGTTTGGCGGAGAAGAAGCTGGAAATGGACGATTGTTTCTTCTGCGATTGCGACGAAGGAGGTGCCTGAGACAGCGAAGGCGATCGTTGTGAGCCCATGCTGGGCGGTGATGTTTGGGTGCGTTTGAGCCGGAGGGCTGTCGAGAGGTTTGGTGCGCGTCATTAATAACAGGGAACGCGTGTACTAGCGCGTGCTGGACGTGTAAAGGAGCTTAAACTTGAACCACCCAAGCATTGCATGGAATAACATTGATACTGCTTCTCCTCGTATCTGCAGTAGTCCATTGCGTATATATACTGTGTCATCAAAATCCTGACTGCGCTCGTACTGGTCGTTCCCCACGGTAAAAGACTCTCTCAACGCTGTTTATCACGTACACGCATCTCAAAACCGCTCTGCCTGCCCATGATTTTCAAAGAGGTCTTCCAAATAAGCAGAAGGAGCTCTACTCCCACCCAGTTCGGAAGTGCTCTCTCGGCTAAATCCTCCTCTCGCTCCAGCAGCGCCGACATCAACCATCAGACTGCTGTTTCCCGGCTGCATATAGAAGCTGCTGGCGCCTCGCCCGCCATTACGCGGCGTACCATCCATATAGCTGTTTCGAGCACTACTGTATCCGTCTCGACTAGCTGGTGCTCTCGGATGCTCTCTAGAAGATGCGCGGTAGTTCATGCCCGTGCTCGCCCGACTCTGAGGTGTCAGACCAGGCGAACCAGGCGGGGAAGGACTCATCATGCTGTGCCGTTGCGCATACGGTGCCAGACTCGCGCCTCCAACAGTTGTGGACTGCGCGCCTCCAGCCGCTTGCGCCGCCGGAGAAGCGTAGTAGCCTGCCGGCAATAGTCCCGAAGCTCTATTTCCAGGTGTATGTGCGCCTGTCACTGCCTGCGCTGTAGGACTAAAGAAAAGTCCTGAAGGTGGCGTTGACTCCCTCTTGATCTCATTTCCACCAAAGTGGTGCGATTTTCTGATCGGCTTTCCAGCCTTGTTCAGCGCGTCGAGCGACATGTTCGATCCTGCATCCTTGTACAGCCCATCTTTGAGCGGGCCGTAACCGGAGCTACCGCCCCAAGTGCTCTTTCCAGTCTTTTCACTGCCACTACGCAAACTCGCTAATGCTGCTCGTCTGACTGAGCGATTTACGCTCCATGCGACAAGCCCACGCCAGAGGAGCACGCATGCGCCCAGGAATGCTAGGCAAGCGCCCACAGCAATAAAGACAGTGCCTTCGGGCAGCGAGCTCTTTTGCATAAAAGGTGCGCCGGCGGTATATGGAATGACTATGGTTGGCATGGATGCGCCAGCAATGGTCGGAATATTACTCAGGTGGGAGACCGACGTCGAGCTCGTGGCGGTACCGGTTGAAGAGCCTGTAGTTGTGGCGCTCGTAGCTGTCGAGGTGCCTGCTGTGCTGTCGCTCGTTGCGCTCTTCGAGTCGGAGGTGACTGTCGTCGCTGTCGTCGCCGTCGTCTCAGTTGCCGTAGACAAATCGGGAACATCTGAAAGCTGCGCAGATGCGGCTGATGCTAGAACGGTCAGGAGCACCAGCGTTTGCAGTCGCCTCGGCAGGGGAGCCATTGTGGGATGTTTATATGCTGGCCTTAACGGCCTCCGCGCCTCACTTTCGTCCTCACTCGAGGTGCTCTATGCGACAACAACGCCTTCGCCAAGCCCCTGGCCTCCTGTACTATTTTACTCCTCACAATTGCCTCTCGTCTTGCAAACCCGATGCTTCAGTCTCTGCCCGTGATAACGCTGGCCCAACGTACATATAACGAGCGACTTGATGAAGGAACGACACGACCTGTGAATGCCCTGTGCAGGGTGGTGTAGCGCAAGAAACAAAAGCACGGTCCAGGAATAGCAAGCTCGAGCGCTCGACCGACCAGAAAGGTTGCCCCAGTAGTACGGGCCCGGTGGCGGGCGCTAGGGAGAGCGCCACACTTGTCTGCCGATCGCCGAAGTCTTGGCTATTCGAGATCTTCATGGCAGTTCGTCTGCACCAGAATAATCATCTTCGGCACTGCCGCACAGCATGGGTGTCGCCAAGCGAACGCGCAAGTTTGCGCAGACCAAAAGGGTGATCGGGCAGAAAGATGCGCGCCTGAAAAAGAACATCGAGGCCAACGAGCAGAAGAGGAAGGAAAAGACCGAGAAGGGCGGCGAATTGATACGAGAAGTGTACGTTTGTCACTGCACAACCGTCTCAACACCCTACTGACCCGTGTGTCAGACCACAAATGCCCAGCAACCTCTTCTTCCACCACAATACCGCCCTCCAACCGCCCTACCAAATTCTCATCGATACCAACTTTCTATCCCACACTGTCCACCACAAACTCCCGCTTCTTCCCACCCTCATGGACACCCTCTACGCCACTTGCACACCCATAATCACCACTTGCGTCATGGCCGAGCTGGAGAAGCTGGGTCCCAAGTACCGCATTGCGCTGCAGATTGCGAGGGACGAGAGATGGGAGCGGCTCAAGTGCGATCATAAGGGCACGTATGCCGACGACTGTATCGTGGATCGCTGTGTGAAGAGTCGGGTATACATAGTGGCGACGAATGATCGGGATCTGAAGAGGAGGCTGAGGAAGGTGCCGGGCGTGCCAATTGTGAGTTGCGCGAGAGGGAAGTATGTCATTGAGAGGCTGCCCGATGCCCCAGAGAAGTAGAGGTAAAGAGCGGGTGACGATGCTGTGGGTTTCGCTGGGCGTAAATTTAGCGAGGCGTATGGCGTGAAATCCGGGATATGAAAACGGCTGCCGCTGCTTCAAGCCCACGCAGGCGAGCTACCGAGACTCGACTTCAACAAGTGGGCTTCCGATCACGACTGAAGAATGAAGGACAGAGCAGGTATCTGTCTGCTCTCAGTGACAAGTTCGCCGCACGACCACCCTACAAGGACTTTTTCGCGTTGACCCATGGCGCTACTGCGCTGCGGTCGCTACTCAGCAGAATGCTCCTACCCATTTTCATGTCTTTCGGCTCTTGCTCGAGATTGCATGTCCCTAGAGCATTGTCTGAGGCAGCGAGGGACGACGTGAGGCAGGTCACATGGCCTTTGACAAACGGGTCCAAGGACGGAGTGAGATTCCTGCAGATCCTTGCTTGCACGGAAGGGTGATGAATATTTTTGAGCAATTTCGCCTCGGCGAAGCCACTCTCGCCGTTGTCACCGATCTTCAATCGTCAATCATGATCCTAACCACTGGTGCACGAAACCTCAACATCAAGCAGCGAAGTGGGGCTGCCGCAGCCCGCACCTCCGATTGCGAATGGCCAGTCAATTCAGCCAAGACTTTCATATTGGACATGCTCTGCTGCCGGACTCAGCATTAACGCGATTAGCATTGTAGTGCTCGGCGGCCCTTCAACTCATCGAAGCTATCTTCTTCCCGTTACATCCGCAGTGACGTCAGGTAAATGCTTTCCAAGTCGCGGGTCGAAAATAATGACATACATGTATACAGACTTCCTTCCATCCAACTTCCGCCATAAACTACCACCTCTTTCATGATCACAGATTTTCTTTGCGACCAGCTAGAAGAATGGCCTACAAAGTTTCCGACCATGTAGCCCACCGCACCAAGGATGAGGCCAAACCACCCACCAACCCACTTGACTACGAGAAGATGGTCTTTCAACGAGGACTCGATCTGCAACGTCCGCCGTTCACGTTTCAAGCAGATCAATGGCAACCGCAGGCTGAAGCGCGCATGAGTGCCGAGTCCAAAGGCTATGTATCCGGAAACGCAGGCACTGGCGAGACGTGTAGGAAGAACCGAGAAGCATTTCAACGATGGTCTATCGTTCCAAACCGCTTGATCAAGACGGAGGGACTACCAGATATTTCAACAGAAGTCCTGGGAACGAAAGTGCCCTTCCCGATTGCTGTTGCTCCGGTAGGCGTGCAGAAGATCTTCACGCCGGGAGGCGAAATCGCTTCTGCGCGTGCTGCAGCACAGGAAAGTGTTCCATATATCATGTCTACGGCTTCCAGCGCAACTATTGAGGAGGTCGCGGAAGCGAATGGGAGCGCCACTCGATGGTATCAGCTTTACTGGCCCTCCAGGGACCATGACGATATTACAATCTCAATTCTTGAGCGGGCAAAGACGGCTGGATTCACGACGTTGTTTGTAACGCTGGATACGTATATCCTGGGCTGGAGGCCGAGTGATATGGACAACGGCTTTGATCCTTTCCTCAAGAGTGATTCCGTTGGAGTGGCGATTGGGTTCAGTGATCCAGTCTTCCGGAAGCATTTCAAAGAGAAACATGGAAAGGAGATCGAAGAAGATATGCACTCCGTTGCTGGCGAGTGGACAAACATCGTCTTTCCTGGTTTGGATCATAGTTAGGAGGATGTGAAGTTCTTGCAGCAGCATTGGGATGGTGCGAGAGTGCTGAAGGGCATTCAGTCTGTCGCCGATGCCAAGAAGTGCGCGGAGATTGGCGTAAGTTTGCGCTTTGCCCAAACACAGATTTTTGAGAGAAGACTGACTGAAAACTCTGCTTGCAGGTCCAAGGCATCGTGGTGTCCAACCACGGCGGTCGGCAAGTCGACGGCGGCGCCGGCTCTCTCTCCATGCTCCCACGTATCGTGGATGCGGTGGGTCACAAAATGGACGTCTTATTCGACTCTGGCATTCGCTGCGGTGCTGACATGATTAAGGCACTGGCGCTCGGTGCCAAAACTGTGCTTATTGGGCGACCGTACGTCCATGGTCTTGTGCTCGGAGGACAAGATGGCGTTAGTCATGTCTTGAAAAGTTTGCTTGGAGATCTCGAGCTGACCCTGCATCTGGCTGGTATTCCATCTGTGTCAAGGAAGCATCTCAATCGGGATGTGTTGGAGAGGGAGGATAGGCTGTGAGGTGTGCCGTAGGCACGGATACAACTCTTTTCAATCAGGATCACTGAATACACTGCTGTTGGAGCTGGAGTGACAAAATACCATTCGTGCCTCGCAGCCTTCAGCGCTCAGACTTGGGCGATCATAGCTTCCCGCTGACTGCAACGAAGAGCCGGCTCTGTTTCACGGCTGAACAAAGTCGACGACTAACAAGAAGAGTCCGATACCAAAACGATGTCTCGAATCTGATCGCCGAAATTTCACTTCCAGTAGACGAAACTTGCATGTCGCAGCGGCTGTGAGGGCTGGGAGAATAGTTAGGAGCCCGGTCAGAAGTGTGGTGAATCTCATGGTCGTGGTGGTATTGGTGGCGAGCAGATACTGTGCAGGTTGGTGGTGCTATGGTTGTGTGTGGTCTCAAAGAAATCAACGAGATGTCGGAAGTTGGTTACTCATGGAGACGCCTAAAGGACGGACTACAGTGCCTCACCATTACTCATGCCACATGCCTCTTTACATCTACACCTTTCAGGAATTAGCATCATTCTAGTTCTAGATTCTCCAGTTGAGATTGGTCAATTCCCGCTGCAATGCGCACTGTAGCCTGTTAGAGCAACCGAAAGCGTACACACGAGAGGTGACAAGCTGGCGTAGCAACTGTCTCACATAAAGGCGTGGCACCGGCCACGGATTCTGAAACCCAGCTAATGAATTGGTCTCAGGCTTCGACCACGGAGGTTTGGCTTCGAGAGAGGATAAAGATTAGTTCGTAGTCCGATTCGCCTGTGCTGCAGAAGTCTCAGGTCTGTCACCAGCCTGGTGATCCCCAGAAGCGTGGAATCTCCACTCAAGCACGTAAGCTCAGTCTTGGTTGCAGAAAGGCTCACAAGTGCTAATCTAGTAGTACGAGTCTACGCTCAGGAGCTGTGACTTCTCGCTGTGCTCGTACCCAAGCTCATGGCCGTTTTCTTCGTTTGATTGCCCTGGACACGTCGCCAATTTTGAGTCATTGCATACTGAACCACCTGTGCCTCGCCTGCCTCACATCTTCATATGCGTTGGTGCGAACGATCCAGTCTTCCTCACCTCAATCCCGCGCTTGACCTCATGACATTGCACTACGCCATTAGATTATTGCGTGGTGTTGCTAAGGCGAGCTCGACCTAGCAAGAGCGGCCGTGAGGTGTGACTGCGGGGAAGAATACTTGTTTCAGGTATAGGTCGTCGGTTGATCAGAAGTGAAGGGAGGATGTGGACGAAGAGTTTTGGTAGGGATCGCCTCAGACAAAGCATGTGAAGGCCGTGCAAGAACCGCTTCCTTACGGCTGTTGATGCCGTGGCCATCCACGATCACATGTGCCGAGTGTGACAAACAACGCGAAATACGATCTTGTCATGACACACGGCACTATGCGATCTAGTTTCTCAAATAAGTCGTTCTCGAAAGTCTCGGCTCCTACTTGACAGGAAACAGTACGTCGTATCTTTAAGCACTAGGCACCGATTGGACCGAGTATTGGCTCGCCGGGCAGGTTTGGTTAAAGCAACGCGAGTGTTGGGAAGTGCTGTCGCTCGGGACAAGACCTCGCGCCTCGAGCCACAACAGAAACGGTGCGGCCTCTGAGCGATGATGGCTACTGAACGTTGACTGTCGGCACGAGATTGATTTGCAATTGTGCGAAGACCAGCAAGCGTCATTGCGACCCGTGGCCGGCATGACCTGCGCCTGTGGACTTGACGGACGCCATCAGTCGTCGGATGTTGCATAAGTTATCGACTCGGCAGGCTCGTGACCTGTCAGCATACGCGACGCTACTTTCGATCTAATCATGAATCCTCCTAATCTTCCGCGATGAGCTTCCACTCGTCAAGAACCTCATCAAAGCCCATCTCCAACGCATAATACTTCTTTGCTAAATTCTCCAGTCGGTTCGACAATGTGTCCCTCCCCGATTCTGCCGTTACTAAGATGTTCTTGGCTGTAGTATCCCTGCTGCAAATTATCTTGATCATGGCTTCAGCAATTGAACGGTCACCATCGAAGTGCTTCCTCACTTCTGACTCTAGTGTAGAACTATGTTCTTCCGTAATGGTATCTGCTATCTTACAAAGAGCTTCCGAGGCATTTTTCTGGGTTCTCGCGGATGCAGGGACGCCGGCAGCGGCCAGGATCTTGGAAATGCTGTCTTCAATATCGCTCGTAGCGTCGAAAGCATTCTCGAACTCCTTGCTGCCCCTCGAGGAACTATATTTCGCGCTCACGATGAAGTCAACCTCGCTAACGAGGTGATCGAAGGCGACATCCTTCACTTGTGTAGGTCTTGGTTTTTGAGGAGCCGCAGCTGAAGCCCGATCCAGCCCTTGTGCTTGAGTATTTGTTCGAGCCGGTATTTGCTTCGGCACTGCAGCTGAGGCCAGAGCCGGAGCTTGAGTAGCCTGGAGTCGAGCCTCACCTTGAGCCTGGGGATCTGAAGCCTGGGCTTCAAAGTGGGATTGCGTCTGAGCCGCTGGTTGAGGAGGAAGGTGTTGCTGGCGCGACTGTTCCTGTGGTCCCTGGGCAGTAAGGGGAACATGAGAGCGCAGCTCGTCGGGATTGAGCTTTTCAGACGGCTCTGCAACACTTTGCTTGCGCATCGCGACAAAACTGACTCACGCCCATCGATTAAGTACTGCATCGGACGTTTCTTGTTGCGCTAAGGCTGCTTGCCAGAGCAGCTCTCTGATTGCGGCCTCTTCGAGCCCGCTGACTGCCTCCATCAATCTCGCTGTCAGATCCGAATTGTTTGAAGGTTGTCCGGAAACTGCGGGAGGATCATGACGCCACTGCCAACCACGAGGCGCCGGACTAGATGGAATCGTCGGATTGTGATTATAAGCAGCCGGGCCGCAGGAGTTGCTGAGGGACACAAATGGGTATGTATACTGGTGACCAGTTACCGTTTGGCTCACTGCCGCGCATCGAGGACCTGCGGCATTCTGATCAACCAGTGGGTAGTGTGCTGGCGCGGCGGCTTGGTCGGCAGCAGGATAGGGATGGTGGGAGTTCATGCCTGCTAGAGACGAAAGCTCTTCACATCGTGGACGCTCTTATGGACGTGCCATCTCTGTCACTACTGGCTCATTGTTGGATGAGGAGTATTGTGACTCTTGCGAATGTTACGTGAAGTTGTGCCGGGAGGCAGAAATTGGGATTCACTGAACGCGCCAGCGTGTCAGAGCACAGGCCACCACCGTGTCAATCTCGTGTTTAAAGATGAACATACTGTAGAGATATTATGGTTGATGCAGGCTAACTGATCAAACCTGGTGACCATATCATACATTACGCGAGGACAAGTTTCCAAGAAATCATTCGCAAACTCGGAGACTATGAACAGCCACACTGCATAATCTGCCAGGATCATTAAACGCGCTGGGAAGATGGGGTGTTTCCTGCGGGAGATGGCGACGAAGCCCTCATCGTCGATGAGAGTTGCGATAGATGCTTACAAGATGGAGCTCCGAGGATGTGTTGGCGAGGTTTGAGTACCAGAAAGTCAGATGTCATTGGGCTCAGTTTGTCAAATGAGATCCGCTTGGATGGTAGAGGTCCAGTATATAGGATTGCGGCAAACTGTGAAAGTAGTCCCAGCGACCAGCATTTGCCGCCTGTCGCGAAGGCCCATCAGTCATATTCCAGACAGCCTGCTGTCTACCCGCGATCTCCACGCGCCATCATCTCGTGAGTCGCAATGCGATACGAATGTCTTTAAACCCTGGGCGCTCTCATGTTCGCCCTGACTCTCGCCAACAGCTCCTCCCTCGTTGCTGTTGATCCCGCCATCAGATTTCTCTAGGGACACGCACACACCATCAGCGGTCCCGTAGTGAGACAAAACAAGCGTTCCGGCAGGCTCCATCACCGATAGTGACGACGTACACTATTCAACCACCGCCTCATCTCGTCCTCAGTCCACGTCTCGGGCTCGCCTTTTGGATCTTCTTCCTTTGGAAAAAGGTCTTGACCCCAGATTCCCCATGCTGCGACGGCGGTGACAATACCTGCAAAGCCTAGAAAGAGGTTTCGAGAATTCATGGCGCGGTCTATGGGAGTTGGCATGTTGATGTCGCGGCCGCTGTTTTTATGTGGTTGACCTCCAGAGTGCAGCCCGGTGTGATTTGGCAAATGGACGGATTGAACGGTCTTTTCTAGGATTATGTGGCCAGGTTGGTGTGTAGCTGATGGTGCCAATGCAAGAACACCTGTTTACAATGCATTGACGATGGAGTGCTCTTGATGCTTGCCTACGTCGTCACTGTGGCGGTGCAGCCACGCGAGGAGTGGGGCGAGCCTGCAGGGATCCCGCGAGCTACGTAGCTTCTCCTTTTAGACACATGGCATGTGATGGAGCCTTTGATCGCGCTCGTTCTGTGAGCAGTGTCCACCCTACGAGCGATTCGATGCAAGGCGCATAAAGCTCATCAGACAGTCGTGTTGATGTGCTGGTAGCTGCGGGCGAAGGCAGCCATGACACAGCACATTTGAAACGGACAGCTTGTCTTCGCCAACTCAATAAATTGCATTAAGGCAGTTTCACATGCGAGCGGGACGACACCGGCAGGCACCACCATGACCTCCTACGCGCCTTCCTTCCAAAATGGCGGTGCGACACATCAACATGGCGAGAATCTGTGGCAGAGCGCCAAGAGTCACCTGCAGTCAGGCGCGGTGATGGAAGACATGCTGGGCAGGAGCGATCGCCAGGAGTCGCTGCCCATGTACAAGGACAAGCCGCGCGGGTTCTATGGCAGTCGCGGGCGCCCGCCGTGGTTCAGACGACGAAGGGCGGTGGTGGTGCTTCTGACGGCGCTGGCGGGGCTGTCATGGTGGTTTGGCGTCTTCTCGCCGCTGGGCTGGCTGTTTGCGAGCAGCGACAGTGTGACAGCACCGAAGAAAGCGCCATCATGGCTCGGCTCAGGCGTCGCGGATTGGTATGATCGGGCCGCGCAAGTGCGGAAGGCGTTCCAGGTGTCCTATGCCGACTACGAGAAACACGCATGGGGCGACGACGAGTACCATCCCGTAGCCAAGACCGGCAGGAAAATGGTCCCGAATGGCATGGGATGGATCATCGTCGATGCGCTGGACACCATGATGCTCATGAACCTGACGACGGAGCTCGAGCATTCCAGGAAGTGGATAAAGGAGTCTTTGGACTACGACCAAGACCACGATGTCTCGACGTTTGAGACCACCATTCGAATGCTCGGTGGCCTGCTGTCCGCCCATTATCTGAGCACGAACTTTCCCGGCATCTACGCGCCGGTCGACGATGGGCTGGGCAGTGATCTCTACGTCGAGAAGGCCGCAGATCTCGCGGATAGGTTGCTCGGAGCCTTTGAGACGAAATCTGGTGTCCCGCTGGCTTCTGTGAATCTGCACACGATGAAGGGCATACCATCTCACGTCGATGGTGGAGCCTCGAGTACCGCGGAAGCTACGTCAGTGCAGCTCGAATTCAAGTACCTGGCCAAATTGACGGGCGAGGATCATTACTGGGACCAAGTCGAACGCGTCATGAAAGTCGTGGATGATCAGCAAGCCCAAGACGGCCTGTTGCCCATTTTCATCTACGCGGACAGGGGTGTCTTCCGCGGCAATAACATCCGTCTGGGCTCACGAGGAGACAGCTACTACGAGTACCTGATCAAGCAGTACCTTCAAACCTCTACAGAAGAGCCAGTGTACCAAGAGATGTGGAATGAGTCCATGGCCGGCATCAAGAAGCACCTTCTCACCTACTCTTACCCGTCGAACTTCACGGTCCTGGCGGAAAAGCCTTCGGGCCTGGATCACGCTCTGAGTCCGAAGATGGATCACCTGGTGTGCTTCATGCCTGGTACCATCGCCCTTGCGACCACTGGTGGTCTCCCACTTGCCGAAGCAAAGAAATTGCCCACTTGGGGACCGGAACAAGAGGAGGATATGCTACTCGCGGAAGAATTGATGAAGACGTGTTGGGGCATGTATCACGTCACCGAAACTGGTCTGGCAGGAGAGATCACATACTTCAACATTCACGACCCCCCACTTATGTATGAGGAGTTCACTTCCGATAACCGACCACGGGGCCCTGCATCATTCGAATCTTCGGCAGCTCCGAGTGCCGACGGCAAGATCGAGAAGGTTGGATCGAAGGATTACACCGTCAAGAACTCGGATTCGCATAACCTGCAGAGACCGGAGACCGTGGAGAGTTTGTTCTACATGTGGCGCATTACCGGCGACTCCAAGTACAGAGAGTGGGGATGGCAAATGTTCCAGGCCTTCCTCGAGCACACCAAAACCCCAGACAAGCTCGCATATTCCAGCATCAATAACGTCAACGCCGTGCCGCCGCCCTTGAGAGACAACATGGAGTCGTTCTGGCTAGTGAGCACTGCCTCTTCCGCTTGAAAAATGACAGTCACGGTGACTAACAATATATCCCAGGCCGAAACACTCAAGTACATGTATCTCCTGTTTGGGCCTAATGATGTCTTGCCGCTCACGGATGTCGTGTTCAATACTGAGGCTCATCCTATGCCGAGGTTCGGATTAGGCAAGCTCTTCACGACGGGATGGAAGAGGAAGAAGTATGAAGGTGCGGGAAGTGTGAAGGATAAGTCGGCGCATGTTGTTACTTCTGCCAGTACATCAGCGACGGAAGCAGAGGCTACAAGTCGATAGTTGCCGAGACAAGCATGCTGTAGGCCGAGCACGTTATATACTACTAGCCTAGCCTCGTGTCAAATCTGCCGGATGTCGTCGTTGTCAAAAGTCCAGACCACAGAACCAGACGTTTTTTGGCCTTTGGTGGCTAATCAATGCCATCACGGACTAGCCTCTTACATGTGTACACTCGAGTACATGGCCTGCATCATCCTCCTTGCCGATGGGACCCGTATCAATTCTGGAGACCTGGTTGGAAGTGGAAGTGACGGCTTCGTCATCCGCTCTGGACTTCACGTGCTGAAAGCTCCTAGGCTTTTCGGATATCTAAACGCAGATGGAATGGTCCGGGAGGACGACGACAACTGGTTGAACTTGGGCACTCTGGATGTAGAGAAGCAAGTCTACCAGAGGTTACAAAAAGCTCCCAGGATTGCAGAATGTATTGAGAGCTCACCTAATGGCATTTTGCTGAAGTATTATCCCAATAGATCACTCAGTGACTATATCAAACAACATACAGCGCCATCAGATTCTCTAAGATGGAAGTGGATCATGCAAGCTACAGAGGCCCTTGTGTACTGTCATGAAAGAAAGGTGATCGTCTTCGACATCGCTCTACGCAATTATGTCCTCGAGGAGGATCTGAGTCTAAGGATGATCGATTTTGCGAACAGCGCGCTGCTCCCGGAAGGCCCAGACACCGACATCAGCAAAGCGGACGTGGAAGGTTGTACGACTGCACTGGACATTTTCCACCTTTCTAACGTCATCTATTCAATCTTGACTTGGCAGGACTTCCGCGTGGACTGTGCATGTGAAGATGAATGGCCAACTCTGGACGCTATGCCTGATACCCGCGGACTAGCTCATGGCCATGTCATATATAAATGCCGGAGCAAGAAATTTGCCAGTTCCCATGATCTACAGCAAGAATTGCATTCTTGCCCAACGCCGTCAACCCTGCCTGACACTGGCGCTGTGGCATGAGGCAAAATGCGGCGAACCAGCGGCCAGTCCGCATTGTCTGCTGCTCGGACTGGCTGATCATCAGCCTTGAGAATGAGATACTCATACGCGACTGACCCTTCTGCATGGCGGAGTTTGTATTGCCTGTTGGCACTGGACGCTTGAGTGCCTCGGGTGGAATTCCGGCACTGGTTCCCCGCTAAGGAGGGTTTGGTCACACTGGAGGATAACTTCGCGCCGCCTTCAGGCATATCTACTGTGTGCCCACACTTGGTGAATCGAATTGGAGCTTCGGGTGCGCAGACGCACATGTTGGGCTTCAAGCATGAGCGGTGGGAAGTCGGTTGTTGAGATATGCTCAGCTCTGGATTCAAAACGGTCGGAAGATTGTGGCTTTGTTTTCATCAATTTTGGTTCTGTACGGAGGAATAGCAGCCGTTGAGAAGATCGACATGTGGCGAAGAAAAGAACCCTTTGGAACTGAATATGTTGAACTCTTCGCAGCGAGTCGCCTTTGGGATTGTCGTCTGATGCTTGTGCATTCGGCTCTGCATCTCCTGGAACCGATGCAGGTGTACAAACGTTGGGACTGCTAGCTTCGAGATGTTAGGAAGGTCGAGAAGGTCCGTTGCCTCGAGCAGATGGCCAGAACATTCCTTGATGTTGCGAAGGGCATGCTGGAGCATTCTGGCGATTAGGCCCTCCTTGCTGCCCTTTTGCTATCTTGACCGCAACTTCAACTTTGTCATTTGGGAATTGCTACAATAGCCGTTGGCTGTATTATTCAACACCAAGGCAGTTTTCGTTTGAGAAATCAGAGTTTATAATAAGGAGAGGTCGATTAGGCTGCCAATTACCCTCTCCTAGACCTTGGTACGTAGCCTGCGCTGATACAACAAGGACATCTCCTGCATTTTTGTACTCAGTTGCGCCTTTTGCCCATTCTGAACCTAGCCACTGAATGCAGCTCCACAGCAAGCCCAGCTGACGGCCAATTGTAGTCGTAGTCGTGGCCTCTTGGCACTGCTCAATGAATTCCTGGATCAATGGCTGATATTGGACTTGTGGGTAGGCTAGCGGATCATCGTGCTGGGACTGGCCAGATTGTCCATCGCTCACTGTACTATTTATGGCGTTCAGCACGGTCTGGTCCTCCGCAGATTCACTATCCAGCTCCATACGGCGCGCAGTGTAGCGGTTGGCAGTACAATCGGCTGTTTTCTTGCTTCCTGGTAGGCGCGAAGTGAGACTCGCATTGCGGCTTGATGTCCTTGGCTTCTTTGTCAGTGCCGCAACTAGACTTTCGCTTGCCTTGGAGAGTTCTTCTGTCTGGAGCCGACGCTGCTGAGAAGGTGCAGGACTCGCAGGATTGATGTGGCCTCGGGGTTTTCCTTCCGCCTTGGTCGGCGATAGGGAGATCGCTTTCATGTGCCTGCTGCTCTCGAGTCTTCTTTGAGTTTTGCGCAGCAATCTCCAAGCCGACAAGCGAACGTCCCCTTTTTCTCTTGCTGCCTGGCTTTCCTGCATTGACCTGTATTGCTTTGTCATCTCGCCATTGCTGCTGCGGTTTCGAGCTTTCCACAAGCATTCAAGACGTCCGGAAACGGACCTACACAGCCCGTACTGGTCAAACTCCAGCTGCATTCCCAAGCGCTCCCAGTCTAGCCTCGGCAGGATGTCCATAGAGCTCGCTAATGAAGAGACCGTGCCCCATGTGATGGGCTCGTCGATCGAGCGTCTTCGGTTGTCAATACGGCGGCCGTATATGGCCCAAAGTGTGTCTCGTTATGGCAAGCATTAATCAACATCGCTGATGTGTGCTTAAAATGTCATTGCTACCTGTAGGCGTGCACTGAGCCTTTGCTGTGATTCTGATCCGATTCACATTGGTGGACAACATATTAGTAAAGTTCTCTTGCTTGTGATGGAGGCGATAGTAGAACACTATCTCTGGGCCAAGGTTTTGAAGCAGGTGCAGCCGAGACCGGTGGACTTGCTTGCTTTTCTGGTTGGCCTCTGATCCACTACCAAGGGTGGCGCCCATGTCGTGCAGGTGGCTCTGGCGGAGAGTTGTTTTGAACAGATCTATCATCATGGGCGCGCGTGTCGTCGCCTGTCGAAATAGCCAGAAGTATGGCTGAAGAGCGCGGAGGACATTTTCATCATTTGTCGACGAGAAGCAATTGATCTGATTCCATAGCTTCCAGTCTTGCCCATCGCCTTCATACACGGAGTAAACCTCCCGGTCCTCTTCGCTGCTCCGAGCGGCTGTGACCAGTTTGTCTTGCGCTTCCTGCTGCAGCTGGAGTGCTCGCATCCGAAGCCATTTGTCGTTGCCTTCTACTGCATTGTGGTGCATAGTGCTACCAGGTATACGCGCAAGGGAATGATATGCGCCACCTCAATTCGAGTAATGGTTGCGCTCCTCGATTGGATAAGTATTCGTGCTATGCAGCAAGTCGCCGGCGCTCCTCGGTCTTGCAACGGAGCGGGCCGAGCAAAATAACCATTCAATAATAGATTGACAATAAATATATAATCCTATCTGCCGGCTGCATATAAATCGTTCTGCCGGATGCTCGTGTACGGCTCATAAACTTGGTATCAGGTAATGAATCGAACATTAATTCCACACGGCCAGCAGGTGCGGCTACTGCTGAGCCAGGCTTTCCAGGCCACAAGGTGCAATTTGCATTCTGCACTAGGGGTACAGTATCAGCGGAGAGGTCCTAGTGTACGGGCTTGTGGATGATGAAAGAACGGCGGGTCGGATTGAGATCTGTGAGGATATAGCCATAGAGAGCCGTCCGAGTATGTGCTCATCAAAACATTACGGCAAATGTGCAGCATCGATAGGAAATCCAGCACGATTGTCGAGTCTCCAAATATCAGACCCAAAGTTTCATACGGTTGCGAGCTTCGTCGATTCGTGTGGTGCCTAATGCAAATGACGAGACCCTGAAGGCGCACCGCCAGCCAGTGTCATTGCTGGGTGTTCTTGACACTGAGTCCAGCGAACCTTCCGGGCTCCGGTGTTGGGTGTCCAGCACGAGTTGGGAATGCAGCCTTGTTGAAATAGACGCTTTTGCCAAGCATATGTGTTGCGTTCGAGTCGATCCAGAGTAGTATTCGCTCCAATAAGCCATCGAGACCCAAAGCGTGCAGACCGCCTCGGAGAGTGACCATCCGTACAAGACCAGTCATGTGTGTTTCGAAAAAGGCACCATCGCCGTACAGTGCCTCGAAAGACGCCATCATGGCAACCGCTATGATGACTTGATCGCTCATAGCTCGTCTTGGATCGCTCAGGCCGCTGTTGATGGCTGCAATGGCCATACCTTTCAGTTGCAACAAATCTATTGTGTGTGATCGCGGTCCGCGCACCCTACTGTAATTCGAGGCTGCCATGAGCGTGACAGCGTGGACTGAAGCAGCGTCGGTCATCGTGAAGGGGAAAAAGCGCGTTCGTAGCAGGCCGGAAGTCACAGTCCGATCCAGCTCGGGTATGTCTACTGCCATGTTGGTTTGGTAGTCCTCCTGAACCATTGATTAGATGGTGCGAGACTCTCAAGCTTTGCCTTAAGCTACTTACCATGATGCGCGGGATGTATGGGTGCCAACGCTCCGGATAGATCCCTGCGAGATCGACACCGGGAGCAAGAGAATCAGTTGGCGATGCCGCAGGAGAGGGCGAATTGGACGATGCCTCTGGACTGCTTGTTGACGGCGCACGGAGTATGGTCGCGGTGGTTCCTGGCAGTTCGAGCGTCGATGGCCGCTGCTCCGGGAACGTTCGGGCATGTGGTCTTCGCAACGATGGTGGCTCAGTCTCAAACTCGGGTTCTTGAAAGCTTTGCGCTCGTCGGGCTGCTTGGAGCGCGTGCTCACGCTGATGCTGCTGACGTGTGACATGGCTCCTGACTGTCCTTCGGGCCCTCGACGCTTTAGCATCGGAAGGATGGCTGAAGTTCAGGAACTGGAAGTCGATCTGGTTCTGTGCTTGTTCTGGCGGTGATGAAGCTTTGCTGCCTAATTCAACCTTAGACTGCGATCTCTGGTGCTGACAATGAGAAGAGCGACTCACTGCTGCTCATTCCGGGACGGCTAGTGGCAGGCGAAGCTGCGCGATTGTCTGCACTTTTACCCTTCGATAGCGCGGCAACCCTCTTGGTTGACATAGTTGATTTTGGTTTGACAGCGCAACACAGGCTCAGTCAAAAGGATCGACATAGCTCGAGCTGGCGGAGACAATGGACGTTAAATGCGTACAAGAGCACCCGATCTTCAGGGGTGCCCTTTTCGCAAAGCAGTCACAGCATCGTCGAAGCTGAGCAAGGTACTATGGCTGTGAGACTGTATGAAGTATAATATTGGCAGCCTCGGTGGCGGACGTTAGATAGCCAGCGGAGGCCTGAAGGCATGACTGTTGATCGGGGCACTTTTCCCTGCCCTTCGGACGGGTACTCGCCCGTTGAGCTATCAGCAGTAGGCTTTTGTGGCTCTCAATGGCTGCAGAAATAGTCTGTCGTCTGAGAACTTGGCGTGAATAGCGCCTGAGGCGGGTTCATTGGCTCTCGAGAGGCATAGCTCTCAGCTGCAGACAGCGTGCAAACCAAGATTTTAGCATAAACACCATTCTTACATGCTGCCGCATACGGTTCGACCAGTAACGTCAACCTTATGCTTCCTGCGCCTCCTCCCGCCAATGCCTTGAGACCAGGACGAATGTGGCGCATGGAGAGGCACGGGATTCCCCACGAGTGCATTTCTAGCGTATGCATGTGTGTGCCTTCTTCCAGCTCTCGTCAACGGTGCACCATCATTGGTCGACTGTGAAGTTGTGAGACGGCCCTTGCAGTGCTGAGGACTCACGGAGTGGACATCTATTCGCATGGTGGGGCACCACGCGTTCCGTTTCGGACAGGAGGAAACCCCATTCGCCCATCCGTCCAGACTCTGGCCTGCATTGTCAGAATCCAGCGTCAGGCACCCCATCGTAGTAGCAGTTCCACAACGTGGTCCCGACGACCGGGCAAGCGTTGCATCGAGCCGATGCTGTGCATCTCCGTTGCCTGTCATGCCTTCCTACTGGGCCGCGAGACGCATGTCTGTAGCGGGTATGGGCGAACGATCGCGCGACACAGCGTCTGTGAACGATCTGTTCTCTGCATGGAGTCGCTGTGTCTCCAATGTTACCTCTTGTGCTTCAATGCAAGGCCCAACTTGGGTTAGCACGCTCAACTTCAGATAATGCTCGCGGTAGAGCAGAAGTGGTGGCCTCGAGTGGCGTCGAAAGCCAACACGATAAGTCCATCGCAATGTCGAGGTCCGAGTCTCCATAGCCATCATCCCCGCCACGCCGGCACAATGCGCAGACCGCCATCACTGTTATGTTTTTGAGCTGTATTTGGCCTGTTGTCTGCAGCAATTTGAGAAGCCACAAGCCTCGACCCCCTCTTTGGATCAGTCGCCGATAAGGGGGAAAAGGTCATGTCCAAGGCAGCAGCAGCAGCAGTGCGAATTGCGTTCTGTCTATTCCAGAGTTCCTCAGATGTCATGAGGCTAAAAATATCACCTATACCCTGCTCCAATGCTGGAAAAGCGGCTCAGCCGTGCCAAGGTCTGCAGACCTCGCAATCAGGCCCGCATGCGAATTACATCCGGATACCGAGCTCCTTCGCCAAGCTGTCCGTGACGTTACTGGCGCAGCAGGCTGCAGAACCCGAGCATTATTGCGAGTGGGAGAGAGTGTGCAGAGGATAATTGCTACCTGGTAGAATGCACAAGTCGTGCATATATCCCATCCCAAGGCAACCACTTCAACCACTTTCCAATCTACACATCTCATAGCTTCTAGACGACTTCGCAAAATAATTTCCCTCGTGCAAATAAAGAATATCTCGGACTGACCGCCCACACACACCCATCATGGCTAACAATAGTCATTCGTCAACGGCGTCTGTGTCCACCACCACAGCGGCATCTACCGACTCCACAATGCAGACGCACATCGACAGCCGTCGAAGAAGCAGGAACAGGAAAGAGAACGACCCATTCCTGGAATTATCAGACAGCGCAGACATGCTGTCGACCGGCGCATCTGCCTCAAACGGACGTGACTTCACCGATAGCCCCAGAGAACGAAATCTACTCGCAGAGGTATGCAGCCTTCATCCTCTTCTCGCCTAACCAATGACTAATATTTCCTCTGCTGTTCCAGCTAGTCCTAGCACCAATCACGATGATTGCGTTCCTGGTATCGCTCTTCGTCATAGAGCGTCGCGATAGACGATGGCGCCTGTCAGAACACACGCCTGGGCCCAGATCGTGGTGGTGGTGGCTTGAACCGGAGCCATATCAAGACTCTAATCGCTCAGTACCTGCTCAAAGTGGTCAAAATATTAATAGAAGTCCTTCTTTAGGAGGCTGGTACAGACGCAAGAAGCATCGCGCCATGGCTAGACTGGAAGTCAGTGACGCTTTCGAAATGAGCGGCAGGATCATGATTGCGCTGTTCGCCTTGCTGTGTCTTGGCTTCATAACGATTGCATTTGCGGCGAGGCGTCTGTACGACTGGATGCTTTAGGGCAATGGATAGCGACTGGATCTCGGACATGAAACCGGCAATGTATGTATGGCGTAGTTTGTGCAAAGGTTCGGCGCCTATGCACGCCACGAGACATGTGCCGATATTGATCTGCCGTACTTCTTTCGCTGTCGCCGCCCGTGCGGTGAAACATGCCTTGAAGATAGGTTGTGCGGACCTGAGAATGGGACGGAGGGGTCACAATTGTGGTAGCTCATAGATTCATGCGCTGTGCGGAAGCCATCGCCGTAGCCATAACGCCAGTTGCCGAATGCTTCTCGAGATCGCTCGCGCAATGGTTGTTCTCGAATCGATCATGATACCGCTTTCCATCATGTCCGTCTCCACCACGCCATGCCACAGATCCTCGCTCTATCTCAGTCTCCTGGCCTCACGCTCGGACTCGAGCAAGCAGAGGATGTCGTCCTCGCGCACTGTGCCACCGGGTCAGTATCCGATTTCGCATACATGCCTTGTGGACCTCCACATACCTGGACCCTTGACGTTGCGAATGATGCTACGTGTTGTGTCGTCCATGAACTCGACGCGGACCTGAGTGACACCACCACGGGAGCCTAAGTATCATCAGAATCTTGCAGTCCCTTTCCTATCCACAACTCAATCTCGCATACCGGTACGACCGAGGACTCTGGTGACCTTGACGAGCTTAACGGGGACCCTGCGATATCCTGTCAATATTTCATCCTTATCCCCTCCAACGTGTGCGCCTCTTACTTTGCCGAATCCATATTGACTGTAGGTACGAGTTTGCGCGATTGATTCGTAGATATGTCTTGTCGGGGTGTGCTCGTTGATGATCTCGAATCGCAGTCGCAGACTTGAATTTGGTGGGTAAATTCTTGGCGAAAGTCTAAGACGCGGCTGTATCCTGCGCTAGCCCTACACGTGCCTGAGGCTAGCGATGAATTTTTGGGACTTACAATCACATGCCTCACGAGACCGAAGCATTAATGCATACATTAGCTAGTCAAAACAAGTATCGAGAGACTGAGCTATTGCTGCAGGATTGAGCTGCTTTCGTCGAGCGCTCTCTGTCTCTTGCGATCAGCACCTAATCGCCGTCTTGACTCACCCCGGGATTTGCCGGCGCATTGGTTGGGCTGCAGGCATTGAACAGGATAGATTTGAGTCGACCTGGAAGCCATACTCCAGTGAGAGGAATCACAACTGCAAGACCAGATTCCCGTAGTCTCGGGAGTCCTCACAGCAAATCATGGATCTCGTCAACCAGTACGTTCACCTGATCTGCTTGTGTTTGCCATTGATCTGTCATCTGTGCGATCTTCGTGCTCCAACAAGACTCGCATGCTTCTATCCAAGATCTCCCCCAAGACTCAATCTTCAGTTTCGCCCATGTTCAGGCTCTCATCTTCTGGATATGCAAGAAAATGTGGCCTTGGCCAAACCCAGCTATGGACCGACGACTGCGACATCATCATTCACTGACACTCTCCACAGTCTGACCGACCGTATGCTTTTTGCAGTCCCCAAAAAAGGTCGTCTACAACAAGCATGTCTCGAGCTGCTGTCAGGATCCGACATCAAATTCCACCGCCACAACCGTCTGGACATTGCACTGGTCATGAACCTCCCTCTAGCGCTTGTATTCCTCCCAGCAGCTGATATCCCAGAGTTCGTGGCCGAAGGCAGGGTGAGCCTTGGCATCACAGGACGAGACACGGTTGCCGAATACGAGGCCTCCAACCCACCAACCGACAAACACGGAATCGAAGAGATCATGGACCTGGAATTCGGACGGTGTAAGCTGCAAGTGCAAGTGCCAGAGAAGGGACCATTCCAGACTGCAGAAGACTTGGTCGGGAAGAGGATTGCCACCAGCTTCACGGGCCTGTCAGAGCAGTATTTCCGATCGCTGGAAGGCAACAGCAAAACTCTGACGAATGGCGATGCAGCTGCCAAGCTGCAGACAATCCTCAGACCTCTCAGTGGCAGTGTGGAAGCCGCCTGCGCTCTAGGCCTGGCAGACGGCATCGTCGATCTCGTCGGTACGCACCACAGAATCTCCTGAGTCACCTCCCTAAGCTAATTAGCCCGCCAGAGTCCGGCGAAACCATGCGCGCAGCTGGCCTAAAAGCCATCGCCACCGTCATCGAGACCACCGCCGTCCTGATCAAATCCAAGAACGTGGCCGACCCCAAGCTCGTCCAGCTCATCACGAACCGCATCAAAGGAGTCATTACAGCCCAGAAATTCGTGCTCTGCACATACAATGTCGAGCGTAGACTACTGCCTGAAGCATCGAAGATTACACCCGGCAAGCGGGCGCCTACTGTAAGTGCTTACAAAGGTATGCGTTGCTCATTCAAGATTGTGCTTGCTGACATCAGGTGCGACTCAGATCAATGCGCTGGAAGAAGATGGCTGGGTGGCTGTGCAAGCGATGGTGGAGCGGAGCAAGATTGCCACAGTCATGGACGACCTTACCGCGCTTGGCGCCAGCGACATTCTGGTCACCAAGATCGAGAACACGCGCTATTAGGCACAGCCGTGGGATAGCAAGTTGACGCGCAGAGCTCTCGCACATTCACAGTAGAGACTTGGAGCCTCCATTAAGACGGTCGCTCGGGTCAAGTGGCCAGCCTCGCAACAAGCAATTGATGTAGCTATGAGAGTAGACAAATTGCTACAGGAATCGATTCAGTCAGATAAGATATGGACACAGATCGTGTGTCTCACGACTAGCACATAGCCGCAGCAATTGAGGAGCTCGACGTGGGCCGCGTGGAGCAAAATATCTACACAACGGGCTTCAGGAAAGCTCAGGCAGCAAACACAGCGTAGAACCACACGCCGACTCCAGTGCCAGCTGTGGTTCACACACTCAAGCAGTCATATCCCACCAGGGTATCATCCTCCCCTCCGTCTGGGGAGTCGCAAAGCCCAGACATATGTCTTCAATGTCTGTAGCGTTAAGACGACGTGAGGCATCTTGCATACGTTATTAGTAAGCTTGGGCATCGACAGGTATCTGAGGCTGCCCTGGGCTCAGTAAGCTCTGATGCGCCTCAATAGTAGCATGTCCGTTCTGCAGCGCCGACTGCAGATTCGTCGGAGCCGTCATATCGAGATCATCAGGCTTGCGCGCCGTGCCCTTCTGCTGGACGCTGGATGGACCATTGACCTCGGCATCAAGTTGCATGAGCTCCTTGATTGCGTCTGAGCCTGAGCCACGTTCGCGCAGATACAGCAGGTAGTAGCTTGTAACATCCCGAATGACCGGACTGGGAAGTTGCGACTTCCGACGGATGGTGTTGTAGACTGCCTTGACACGCTCATAATGTTGTGCTTGCTCCTTGGGACCCGCGAACGGCTGCTTGACCTCAAAGAAGAACCAGCCAAGCCAAAATGGTCTGCAATCTGAGTAGGCGGCCTGATTGCTCTGATAGATTTGGCGAGCCTCGTCCGGCTGGCCCTTGGCCTCGGCGACAAGCCGCGCCTGCTCGGCAACGAGGGCGCCTGCGGTGTAGGGCGATGACGAGGTCAAAGTCTGTGCCCGCTGTCTGAGGCACTCAAGAGCCGCATCAACGCCGTTCTGTCTTCGCTGAACACCAGACATGGAAATTATAGTTTCCAGGTGATCGGGCATGTGGGCGAGGATTGCGTCGTGAATTTCTAAGGCGATAGCAGGATAGCCCATCGACTCCTCGAACTGCGCGTAGAAAAGGCGGATAGAGGGTCTGGCAATTGGCACGTAGACGCAGCTTGCACGTTGGTAGATGTTGCGAACTTCTTGCTCCCTGTCCTGGACGAGCATCCACCGAGCGTAGCGAAACCAAAACTCGTCGTAATTCGCCGCAGTGACTAAGCAGCGCTCGTACAGGAATCGTACACGAGTGTAGTCACCCTCAGCCTCTTCGAAGTCAAGATACTTGCGCCAATTCGCCAGCTGTGGCTCATCAAGCTCGGTAACGTGGTAGTATGGTCGTTTGACTTCAGACTCGTACGTCCACCGCTTGGTCGTTTCGCTCTGCGTCTTATTGAAGATATCCATGTGGTACGCGTCGATACACTTGCGCAACTCAACGTCGAGGTCTGCGTCACTCTTGCGCTTCATTCCACTCGTTTCCTGCCGAAGTGAATTGAGCTTCTCTTCCGGCACAAGCTCAGAAACAGCACGTTGAGCTGCCATGGTGCGGTACCGTTCGAAGTAGCGCGCGTATTGATGCATTGGAATATGAATGACGCGGCTGAGAATCTGAAAGATGCGATCATGCGCATCGAGGCGCTCCTCAAACTCGATGTATCTGTCCCAAAAAGGGTGCGCGAGAAAGTCGAGGCCTACGCTATCAGCGCCGCGCTCGAATAGACTGGAGGAAGTGTGTCAGTTCTGTCGCCTGAGCGCACGAGGGAAAGAGGGTGCTCAGGGTCGGGAGGTGCGAACATCTCTGGTGCTGAGCCAAGCGCTCAAGTGGCCCAACCATGCCAATGATCCCATGGATGCGTGAGTGAGCCAAACGAATCATGCAAGGTGCCTCTGGCGATAATGCGCAAAACGATAGAGCGGTGACGTGACAGTTCTGGGTTTTATATGTGAGACTCCCGGCGCGGACCATGTTCTGGAGTAGGAGATCTCACCAAGCGGTATGCGTCAATGACGCATAGTGGAGCCTCAACCAAAAGAGGTGGATGGAACTGTGGACTGTTACGTGCAAAGGGCAGGGAAAGAAAGGGTTGCCCGAACAACTTACTCTCTGATCACGTCCACGTCGTGGGAGGTCTCTGTCTTGAAGCCGCAATAGTTAGCCCAGAGATCGACTGATATGCCGATGCTGGCTACACCGCGCTCGTAGACCTGCCATGCTGTCAGCAATATCCTCGCCATGCTGTGTGCTGGCAACCTACCATCTCCGCGGCCTCTGTGCCTGCGATAGTGAACTCGAGGTCGGCATATTTCTTCCAGTACCCGAAGAAGAGCGGGAAACGAGCAAGGAAACGGTCGTAGACATCGCGCGTGGCTGCGATTGCGCCTGGGCTCGAGTTGCGGTTCAGGCCACCCTCCTGTGACTCGGACGTGCGCACCAGCTTCTCCCAGTGCTCGAACTCTTCGGGGTCGTCGAGCTGTGCGCAACTTTGGTCAGCGGTAATATAGGGACTTGGAGACTGACAGCACTTACCACCTGCTGGTTCAATTGCTGCAGCTCGCGGTCGTCGGAGAAGCTGAAGTCGGCCATTGTGGCCAGCACGTTGCACGTTGGGGCGTGATCGACTCCGGCGACAGAGGCTGTCAGAATGATAGTGCTGATGGTAGGTAATGACAATGTGCGGTAGACGCGGACGGTGACTGTCGTTTGGCTTGTTGTCACGACAGTTCCGCAGAGTAGCATGAGTAGGTAAGATTCGAAGGCTGACTTTCAGCCTTATGCAACTTCGAGATTCATGACTCGGGCGAGCTTCCGAGACGCCCGTGCCCCACTTTAGCCGAGCGCATATCTCGCTCCAATGTGGACATATATGTACCATCTCTACCAAGAAGCCCAACTCGAAGAAAGAACGTCGCTTAATCATGCGATAGCCAGGCGAGAAGGGCCAAGATTCCTCTACAGTATGCTGGCGACATGTCGACGAGCCCTTTGCACTGGAAGAGCAACATGCCTCGCGTCACTGAGGACTGGTTCTGGCAGTGATCGCGTACCACCGAAGACAGTCTTTCATAGCATAGGCTTTTCCTCTGGACTTCACGCTTCTGCGACGGAAGCTTTACCGCCATCGCTAGGCAGGCCCGCGCCGAATGGTGACGTCGATGGATCATGGAGCGAGGAAGAGTGCAGTCGGTTGCTGGAAATGAGGAAGGCCAACCATTCTTGGAAAGCTATGCTCGAATACTTCCCAGGCCGAACGCCTCAGGGACTCACCATGAAGTACTATAGACTCCAGGCGGGGCTTCAGCATGCCAAATCTCGCAAAGAACGCATCCCCTGGACGCCTGAGGAGCTGAAGAGGCGAAACGCTCTGCGTGCACAGGGACTTTCTTGGCCGCAGATCTCCCAACAGATGCCTGGAAGAAGCATGTATGCGGTAAAGTACGCGCATCGGCGTCCACTGAAGCCACGCCGACATACCGCGAGACGCTGGACCGCTGCAGAGGTGGAAAATTTGCAAGGCTTGGTTGAAGACTTCGGCTTTGACTGGGAAGAGATTGCACGGCGTATGCCTGGCAGGACCGTGGCGGCATTGGTCGCTAAGCACTGGTCTCTAGCCGAGCCTACGAACAAGAGTCGTTTTACTGAGGCAGAGTCACGGCTCATTTCTGACCTGAAACTTCTAGGTCTCAACTGGGCCGAGATCGCTGAGAAGCTACCTGGCAAGACTAAGGACATCATCAGGTCTCATCACGATGCCAAGAGATATTCGACAATATCTCCAGACCGCGTATTTGGTCATAAATGGACGGTCACCGAGGATGCTAAGCTCGTCCAGATGAGAACGCAGGGCAGGCCATGGAAGGAAATTGCAGAGACATTGGGAGTGAGTTGTGCCGCTGGGAATCTTAGGCTTAGAAGGATGAAAAGGGATGACCTGATCAACAACAAGAATAATCCGTTTCAACCTCGTAAATGGTCCGCTGAAGAAGACCTGCGACTGAGGACGATGAGAGAGCAGGGGCTGACATGGAAAAAGATCGCAGAAGAGCTGGGCGGCTCTCAAGCTGCGGTATGTAAGCGGTACCAGAGCATCGTTGGTAGAGAGCAATCTGGCGCCAATCCTTCTTAGAATTCGTTTGGAGTCGTTCCATCTGTCCCACCAGTCAACCAGTTGATCAGACAATTGACTGTTTTATCGCAATACCGATTTCGTGAGACCATTGACATAGGACCAACCACTGATTCGAGCAGCTACACAGCATACAACGAGCAACTCCCGGAATATCAAGCTCCATCAACCACTCATCCACTTGATTCACTTTTGGAGACACTGGTAGTTGGTCAGAGCGGCGACGACCGATGCTCGACTACAAGTGGGGTTACGTAGCGTTCCGACAAGCTGCTTGAATCGGCTGTCTTTGTATGCGCAGCGCAGGCACAGTTACGCGCGGGAGGTTAGTGCCACGAGAAAGTCGTCTTATGAGCGCTAGAACGCTGGTCGCCTGTGAAGCCTTGCTCGTAGACTTATGTTGCCTTCGCATCAGCCTCGTTAATTCCCGGCAGCTCTCCTCAGTAGAGGGTGGCTACATTCCCTGTTGAGCGACGGCCGTCAGGCTTGATCATTCATCAAGAAGTCTCCGTCTCCCATTCTTGCCTCGAACCTCTCTCATCCTTCATCGACACCAAACAACACCTTCAACCAGAGACTGCACCCTTTGCAGCCCACGGTCAACTCGCCCTCTTCAGCATTCTTCTCAAGCTCGGCCTCAGTAACGATGAAACCGTTCCCGTCCCCGCACCGGCACGAACGCGACCAGAGCCCAGTTTCATCATCGGAGTCTAACGAATCCAAGTCCACAGTCTCCAAGCCTGTGCGGTGAATCCTCCCATCTTTGGAAGTCCCACTTTCTACTGCCAGTTTCTGAAGACGCTCTCGATCGTAAGCTTGGCGGGACGACGGGTTGGAAAGAGTTTTGTAGGCAAGAGTGATGGTGTCTACGGTTATGATTCTGGGTTCTGGAAGGCCTGAATCAGAGGTCGATGAGATTTCTTTGTCCGGGTGGTGCTGAAGCAAAGCACGTCTGTATGCATTCCGGATCTCCTGAGGAGACAAGTCTTGAGCGAAGCGACGCGTTTCCAGTCCTAAGATCTCATAATGGTCCGGCATCGATCGGATCTCACGGCTCCAACTCCGTCCAATATGTGGTTTTCAGTTGACCAAGCGACAAAGATGCCGCTCCTTTTGAAGTTCAAGGGGCCGCAGAGGCATGCGTGCTCATTTCATGAACCTGCCAAGCTACGGATGATGTTTGATATTCCATCAGATTTTACGAGGACCTACACGCACGCTCGTCAAGTCGGCGTGGGAGGTGGTTCCCCAGTTACCGAGCGGCGTAATAGCGGATCTTCGCAGAAGGAATTTCAGCTCTTCCCCAGTCCGAACTACGAACTTCTCCGCAGCGCCATCTACCTTGATGCTGACATTCCACAACAACACAAACAGTGGCGACGTGATCTTGGTGACCAGCGCACAAAGAGGTGAGGGTCGCCCGATGCAGCCACGTTGATCCGTCCCAAGCAGTCGCGTTTCCGTTTGTCAAAGAGGCTCCGGTGGCGTCCAATGAGTGCCCGCCATCGCACCTCCTCAAAGCCTATACGAAAGACTATACGTCAACCACGAGTTTGTACCTGCCGATGGCCGCCGCGCGGCCGCACATGACATCTGTGCTCCTATTGTGGCTCATGGCCATACGGGATGAGGCAAGGCGGGCTGCCTGAGGTCCAGGCTCCGACTGCTGCTTCGCCTCAGAGTTCATTGGTTTTCAGGCTGTTTACAGGCACACGAAAACCTTGACTCGATGATCCAGTCGGCAGCGGCAGCGCTGATCTAGGGGCTACGCGGCAAGCACGAGAGCACGAACAGACGGAAAGATGGGCGCCGCGATGGTTGACCTCGCGTGTTTTGGTCGATCTCAACAATAATACATCATAATCCCTCAAGCCTTTGTCCACTTCTCTTCGCCGCCCGCGTCCTACAGGTTTGTCCTTAATACCGATTTTTTTGCACTCGTTTGGCAGGACTTGGATAGTTGCTTCTGTGTTTCTTACTGATCCCCTAGTTGGTGCACACCATGCACCTTTCGACATTCGTTGCTGCTGCGGCAGCTTTGGCTACGACTGAGGCCGCATACACTGGCTTCAACTATGGCTCGACACTCACAGACGGCAGCGCCAAGCAGCAGTCTGACTTTCAGGCCGAGTTTTCAAGAGCCAAGACATTGCAAGGCACAAACGGCGAGTTCACGTCTGCACGTCTGTATACCATGATCCAGGGTGGAACAACAGACACACCGATCTCGGCCATTCCGGCTGCCATCGACACGCAGACCTCACTACTGCTTGGTCTATGGGCGTCAGCTGGTCAGGCAGACTTCACGAACGAAGTCACGGCCTTGAAGAGTGCCATCAGCCAGTACGGCTCCAGCTTCACAGGCCTCATCACTGGTATCAGTGTCGGGTCTGAGGACCTGTACCGCATCTCGCCGACGGGCATCGAAAATGACAGCGGCGTTGGCGCCGGTCCAGATGTGCTTGTGGATTACATCAATCAGGTCAAGACGGCGATTGCCAATACCGCCGCTTCAGGAGCAAAGGTTGGCCACGTTGACACCTGGACTGCTTGGGTGAACGGCTCCAACGACGCTGTCATCAGCGCTGTTGACTTCCTCGGTGTTGATGCCTACCCTTACTTCCAGAACACGGAGGCCAACAGCATCGACAACGGCAAGTCTCTCTTTTTCGAGGCTTATGACAACACCGTCGGCGCCGCAAACGGCAAGCCTGTCTGGGTGACCGAGACTGGGTGGCCAATCAGCGGCCCAACTGAGAACGAAGCTGCTGCTGGCACATCTGAGGCAGAGACGTACTGGCAAGCGGTTGCTTGTGACTTGCTCTCGCAGGGTATCAACACATACTGGTACGTGCTCCAGGATGCTGATCCAACCACGCCAAGCCCCTCGTTCGGCATCGTTGGATCTGACCTCGACTCTGCTCCGGCCTACAACCTGGCGTGCAGCAGCAACGCCACTACCTCATCCTCTGCTTCTAGCAGCGCACCGAGCAGCGCCGTGTCCACCGCCGAGTCTGCCACCGCACCGGCCAGCGCCGTCGGATCTGGCACTGCCACCGTTGGAGCCACCACGCCAGGCCCTGAATCTGCCCCGTCGAGTGCGACCACCGGCGCTGCCACTGACGCTGCATCTGCGGCTTCAGGCGCCGTCACTTCGGACGCCGTGTCGGGTCCTAAGACGCACACGATCTATTCGACCTCCTTCCAGACCATCACGAGCTGCGCCGGGAACGTCTGCTCCAGCAGTGTCTGCTCGAGCTCGCAATACGCAAGCAGCTCAGCGACAGCCACTAGCAGCAAGGCCACCTCACCAGCCGCCGCCTCAAGCTCTGCGACCACTGCCGCCGCTCCATCTGGCTCTTCATGCCCGGCCAACTTGAACGGCGCGTACCAATACCCACACTTGATTGTGCCGGTCGACTCGTCCAAGCCCACCGAGGCTCTCGGCACTCAGTACAACGGCACAATCACGCCGACTGTCAGCACCATCTTCAACTTTGACATTCCGTCCTCGTATAGTGGCAAGACCTGTTCCTTGGTCTTCCTGTTCCCAGAGCAGAGCCAGCTTGAGACTTCTGCATACACTTTCAACAACGAGGGTGGCATCACTGTCAACGAGCTGTCTAGCGCTGCTACGCAGTCTACCACCTACAACACTGTACCGAGTGCATCGAAGAGCGACATTGGTTCCGTCTCGAGCCTGCAGTCTGGTAACAGCTACGTGGTTGCCACATACTCTTGCCCGGCCGGCACCACCCAGTCTTTCGAGTTCATCAGCAGCGGCGGTCTCGATTTGGAGTTCTTTGAGGATTGTAAGCATAACCCTTCCCCTTTACGGACTCGAATTACACTGACACTGCCGCAGTTAACCCATCCCCTCTTGGTGCTTACGTCACCGTTTGTTAAATACTTCCTACAATTGACGACAGCCAATGGGTAACATAGCACAGTTGGAGAAAGTCTATCAGGCCATGAGTCTTGGGCGCATTATGGACCTATACGGTCGGATGGAAGCAGAAAAGGCAAGTGAAAGCATTTCTTGGACCGCACCCGGGACCTGGAGAATTCCGTAATGTAATCGTCTTCTTCAATGTACATGTATATATCATTGATAACGATGACATTCACTACCAATGTTCTGCTTTTGTCAGCGCTCTGACTCAGATGTTGTAGTCATTAGCAAGCATTGTGTCGATGGCAGGGATATAACCCCACAAGTCTGATAATGCCGGTCGATGAAGTCGTCCTATCGGTGGAAGAGCTGCAATTGCTTATCGTTGCCCATTGTTGTCATTGAGGCTTACAGTCACAACCATTTGACTGCTTGACATGGTGATGTTGCGTTGACTGAGTGATGCTGGGTTGACTTCTGCGTTGTTTGATCCGTTGATGGACAGCCTAGTGAACGGGCGTTGTCTCACAGCCATGTCATTCGCTCATCAACAGATCGATGTTATATTCATCTTTCATCGCCTGATGGAATCACCTTGCAGCCGACGTTATTGTCGGTCGAAGGCATTGTGTTGAGTGAAGATGAAGACTCAAGAGAGAAGTTGTGCATCCGGAACATGCCGTTCTGAAAACTATCTTTTGCGCACGCGTCATGGCCCGGGTCGTGCGCCATCGACATCAATCCTCTGCGCTACGAACACGAGACACTATGCTACATGACTATGCGCGGCACGCAGTGGTGAACAACATAATGTCGCCGGCCAAACCACCATTGCGAGCCTTGACCATTCACGTATGTCTGGATGCGATCCATCTACGCTTCCAGCCGAGTCACCCACTGTGAATCTCTGGGCAGGACTCTGGACTACACGGTCTACAGCAAGTGAGATGTTGGCCTATGGCGGAACTCCAGCTGGCTGTGAGGCTGTACGCGGAGACCATACCTGCTCGGACCTGCGTCTAGAATTTCTGACCTCCGTGACATGCTGGAAACGGTTGTGCCTGCTCTGACCCTCAAAGAAAATGAATTTTGAGAGCTGTCGAGTGCTCTGGAGAGTTCTCTGCTGTCAATCTCTTTGCGGATGCTCATACCACAGGAGCTCCAGGATGATCAACCAGTGATTCCATTGGTCAACCAATCGGTCAACTGGTCTGACTAATTGATTGTGAGTCTTGGGTCGTCACGCTGTTAACACTTGATCGGCTGCTGATTTGAGCAGTCCACTGTCTTTTCAAGCAGTCCATCGTGTCATTGAGCAGTTGACCGTATCGTTGAGCAGTCAAGCGTATCAACGAGTCAACGGCTGATCGACTGATGGAATCACCGTGATCAACACGACTATCATCAGATACTTCGTCAGTGAAGAACGTCGTCAACTATCCCCGATCATCCTGCTTGGGCTTGATCGTTCTAATATGACCCGTAATCAACATCAAGCAAACAACCTGCTAGCGGAATATAGTATGGGCGAGAATAGACCAAAGGATGCATTGGGTCGAGGCCTACGCTAATCACGGCCTTGGCGATCCTGCGACCCCAAAGTCATCCTTGTATATTCAGCTACATCTGAAACGGCGTTAAAAGTAGAAGATCGATTGTCTCAACGATCGGTCCCGAAGCAACGTAGCACCCACAGACTCCCCAGAGCGACGAGACTGAAGTGCTGCGAGACACAATACGCCACGGCATCGGCTGGCACCCAGATTTGTACGTACTTTCCAACCCGGGTTCAGAAGTGCCGGCTTTCGCGTTCCACTATGGGACGTCCTACAGTGCTTGGTCCAGCATAACCGACGGACTATTCCCTGTCGACGTCTAATTGCTGCACCGCGAAGGATCTCTATATTCGACCGAGGCTCGAGCAAATGTATTTAAAGAGAGTCATTGCGTCGATGTCGCGCGAGTCGAGACCCAGACCCTTCGTTAACCGACCCTAGTCATCCGTTGTACCCATAATCATAATGCATACCTTCCTCTACCTCGCCGCACTCCATGCCAGCGTCAATGCCGCCAGCTTCCGGACGGTGGGCTCTTCGGGCTGCACAGCACAAATGGCCTTTCTACCACCATTCACAGACACGATCGTTTTTCTAGACAACTACCATGAGAACTACGGCGGCCCCGGCGTCAATCTAGCCACAGGCGCTCATTCGAAAGACCCCTTCAAGCAAGATGATGAATCCGGCCTTCACGCTTTCGGCGTCGAGTACTCCTGGCGAACCAACACCCTCCGGAAGCTGCACCCAAAAAGCAACACTTTCTGCGCCGCCGGTGCCTTCTTCCCCGACGGAACTATGATCAACGTCGCAGGCGCCGAGCTGATCAGTGGCAAAGTCGACACCACTCAACTGCTCGACGGCCGACAAGCGCTCCGCCGCTACAAGCCTGGCCCTTGCGATGCCTCGTGCGATATGGACTTCGAGGTGAACAACGATGCCCTGCAGAGCACCCGATGGTATCCCAGCGCCATCACCCTCGGCAACGGCGACGTTGTGGTGGTGGGCGGCGCTGACGTCGGCTTGCTGGTGACGAACGAGGAAGTCATCAACAACCCGACGTACGAGCTCATCAAATACGACGGCAGTCCAGCCCCGAAGCAGGTCGAGCTGGATCTCCTGCACTTCGACGCGGATCAGAACGAAAACGGCAACTACTCCTACAACCTCTACCCCATCCGTCAG
>ML995910.1:5570-85320 GCA_010093825.1 Teratosphaeria nubilosa
AAAAAAAAAAAAAAAAAAAAAAAAAAAAAAAAAAAAAAAAAAAAAAAAAGAAAGAAAAAGAAAAAAGAAAACCTACCATGCTCCACAACAACCCCCTTAGCACCCTTCCTCACCCTCTTCCCACCCACAGCCTTCCCCTTCCCCTTCTTAGCAGCCGGCTTCCCCTCCTCCTCCCCCTCATCATCATTCCGCTCCTGAACCGGCCCAGCAGGAGCCTTCCGCTTCCTGCCCTTCCCCTTAGCAGCGGCGGCGCTCGAAGCATCATCGCCACTGCTCCCGCCTTTGCCCTTCCCCTCGCAGATCTTCTTCGTCAGACGCGAGATGAAAGTCTTGTAGGAGTCGGGTTTGACGTCGCCGCCCCACTGGGCCGCGGCGGCCGTCCAGTCGATCTGATGGGATCTATTAGTGTGATTGCCGCGGGAGGGAATGTGGGTGTGAGCAGACGATGTGGAGGGGATAGGGAGTGGGCGACGACGCGGGACTTACGTTTGAGACCTCCTGGGAGTTGAGGAGCGTGCAGGCGAGACGCTCGATCTCCTGCGGCGTGCAGATTTTCTTTGCAGTCTGCGACGTGGACGCGTTAGCCATCGCGGTGTCGTTGTGCGAACTGCGGGAGGGGTGGGCCACTTACGGTCCAGTCCAGGCCCTTGGTATCGATGCTGGAGAGAGGAGCCATGTTTGCTAATCTCTGTTGGGTGTTTTGAGTGCTTGGAAGTAGTTAGGCTGCCTTAAGTGTAATCTGTGGGAAGTTGATGTAGATGAGAGGGTGAAAGCTGGAGGATGTCGCAAAGAGGGAAGGTACTGAGGCTCTCCTTTTCGAGTGCACGTGCGTGGACCTCCTGGCGTGATCCGCCTGCTTTTCAGTCCAAAAGCCACTTCACGAGCCCTCTCTGCATCACTCGCGGTCCTCGCGACGATCTTGCATCCTTCCACGTGCTATCGCACTCGACCTAGGCATTACAGTGTATAAGGGTAGCATCTTACGTTTTCGCGCTTTCCGTTCTTGATTAAGCTCCCTCTTCAAAGCGCTGATCTCTACAACACGTTGTCTTGAAACAGTACGACCAGTGCGATTCCCATCACCAAGCACCACCCGTAGCCATGTCCCGGCCCATCACGGCAGATGTCCTGGCTCCCTGCGTTCTCGCTCCAGCGGAAGCATCCAAACAACCATTCGCAAGATCGTAGAACAGAAGAAGTCGCAGAAAACTCCCACTAGACTCCATCCCCCGGTAACAATCAAAACAAATTCTCAGGCACCACAAATGCCACTCGGACCAAATGCCTCACTCGCGGCCCCGGACGGAAACGATATATCAGGTGCCCACGTGCTATCTCACAGGTTTCAGTTGCTGGAGCGCGAAGGGGCTAGAGTCCTGCGTTCGCATTCTTTCCGGCTCGATCCAAAATGCAATGGTCACAGGAGTCAAAAGCATAATCTTCCAGAGTGGTATGCTCTCACGGGCTTTCTACGTGACAGTCAACCTGTGCTCAAACGACCAGACGAAATCAGACACGATTCACACGTGGATAGACAAAACAAGTTCATGCAACTTCAGATGCATTGATGCTTACTACAGCTCATCCCGCTTCACCCTCGCCTTCCCCTCCTGCTTCGCATCCTCCACATCGGCCTCAAAAGCCTTCTTCTTCGGATTCTCCGGCACATCGCCCCTCTCCTGCAAAATCGTCCCATCGCCTCTCCTCACTACCTCCTCCGGCTTCGCACTCCCACTCGCCTCACCCTCATTCCTCTCATGCCTCTGCGCAATCTGCTCCATATTCCTATCCTTGAAGTGCCCCGTGTGATCCGTCTTGGCACCGGCGCCACCCATACCCGCCGGCACACCTGCGCCTTGCCTCTGCATTTCCAGCCGGTCGGCAATTGGGAGTAGTGTGGGCCCGCTCGTAGCACTGTTGTGGACGATCAGGGGTGCTCGAGAGACGGAGGGAGTAGCCTCTCTCGTCCTTGTTGTGACGATGCCGGTGAATGTTAGGAACAGATATAGTGGTTTGAGGATTGTCCAGTTCAGGAGGAAGATGGCGCAGTTGTAGAAGAAGAGCGGGAGTTTGATGAAAGGACCGAAGAGGAGACGCCGGAAGACCAGCCAGGCGAAGAGGGCGAGGAGGATGTAGAAGGCGGTTTCGAGGTACCAGGTATCGCTCTTCTGGCTGCGCAGCAGAGTTCCGAGCAGATCTTTGGACTTGTCGATGATGGTGCCAAGGTCGGTGTAAGTCTCTCCAAGCTGCTCGAGTGCGGCCGTTGACTGGTCGAAGGTCTCTTGGGCAAATCGCGAGCGGGAGAGCTCGGTGGAGAGGAGGTTGTGTGTGCGGCGAAGGGCTGCTGTGACGTCTGTCGAGGCCTGGACTTCGAGTTCGTCTTTGCTGAGATGTTTCTGCTGTTGGTGTCGTTTGCTTCGGCCGGCGAAGAGGTCTTGTGTGCCTTCTGCTGTCGAAGGGTCGGGGGTTGCTTGCAGGCTCTGGAAGACGAGCTCCCGCTCCTTCTGCTTGGCAGCCTCGCTGTTCCGCTTCGCAGTCAATTGCGCGCGTCGGAAATGGCCTCGCGAGTGCTTCAAGTCCTCCTCGAGCCGCAAGACCTGCGCACTCAGGCGCGCCCCTTCGCGCTGCTTCTCGCTCTCGCGTCGTTTCTGAGGCGCGGCACCGGCCGTGGCGTCCTCGACGTCGGGCTTGAGCAACTCGAGCTCTTCTTCGAGCTGTTTGAGGGAGTCGTGGATGTCCTGCGCGAGTTCCAGACGGACCGTGTTCTCGGCGTGATCAGGCTCAGCGCCGGGCTGGAAGGCGAGCTTGGCGAGTCTCGTGATCAAGGCGTTGGTTGCTTTGAGAGAGTCGTGCAGCTGCGCGAGATTGTGCGAGAGCTGCTGGAGGGACGACATGGTGATTGTTGTTTCTTCTTCATCACATGATGATGCACGATCCAATGAGCCAATGTCACACACGTGGCATACCTTCCCGTTCGAGACCAGCGTCGAGACGTGGGGAAGGTGCAGTGCAGTGCATGTGCGTTGCGTTGCGGCTCTGTCGGAGACTGGAGTCCATGTTTCAGAACAGGTGGTCAGAAGCACGAGAGCAATTCCTGTGTCTGTCTGGCTGGCTGTCGCTCGGGACCCACTCATCATTGGTCAATGACCTTCGAGAGTAATCACCGGCGTACATGCGACTCATTGACATGCGGCGTTGACCTCTGCCTGCATCGCCTTGTTTCTACTCCAGAGACAGAGAGCACAGCTTCCACTAAGGTCGTCCCGCACCTGCCTCTTTTCTTCGAATTTCCTTCTCCGCCATGCCGCCCAAGTCGCGCTTCACCCGGCTCGACGCCTTCACCAAGACCGTCGAGGATGCGCGCATCCGCACCACCTCCGGCGGCATCGTCACCCTCGTCTCGCTCCTCCTCATCCTCTACCTCGTCTGGGGCGAGTGGGCCGACTACCGCCGCATCGTCGTGCAGCCCGAGCTGATCGTCGACAAGGGCCGCGGCGAGAAGATGGAGATCCACATGAACATCTCCTTCCCGCGCGTCCCCTGCGAGCTGTTGACACTGGACGTCATGGATGTCAGCGGCGAGGTCCAGTCCGGCGTCATGCACGGCATCAACAAGGTCCGCTTACGCCCCGAGGCTGAAGGCGGCGCCCCAATCGCCGTGGCCGCCCTGGAGCTGGGCAACGCCGAAGGCTCGCAACATCTCGACCCCGAGTACTGTGGTCAATGCTACGGCGCCCCCGCGCCCGCCGACGCGAAGAAGAAAGGCTGCTGCAACACGTGCGCCGAAGTCCGCGACGCCTACGCCAGCGTCTCCTGGTCCTTCGGCCGCGGCGAGAACGTCGAGCAGTGCGAGCGTGAACACTACGCCGAAAACCTCGACAAACAACGCAAAGAAGGCTGCCGCGTCGAAGGCGGCATTCGCGTCAACAAGGTCGTCGGGAACTTCCACTTCGCCCCCGGCAAGTCCTTCTCCAACGGCAACATGCACGTCCACGACCTGGAGAACTACTTCGCCGGCGCCGAAGGCGTCGAGCACACCTTCTCCCACAAAGTCCACCACCTCCGCTTCGGACCGCCACTGCCCGACAACATTGTCAAGAAGATGGGCACGAAAGAAGTCGAATGGACAAACCACCACCTGAACCCGCTGGACAACACCGAGCTGAAGACGGATGAAAAAGCCTACAACTTCCTCTACTTCGTCAAGGTCGTCTCGACCGCATACCTGCCGCTGGGCTGGGACAACCGATGGGACGACTTGAAGATCCCGCACGAGTACATCCCTCTCGGCAGCTACGGCGAGGGCATAGCGGGAAGCATCGAGACGCATCAGTTCTCCGTCACGTCGCACCAGCGGAGCCTGTCGGGAGGCGATGCCGAGTCGGAAGGGCACAAGGAGCGTCTGCACGCCCGAGGCGGCATTCCGGGCGTGTTCTTCTCCTACGTAAGTCCTACCCCCTTTTTCTACTGTCCCAATCTCTGTCCGCTAACGCATACACGCAGGACATCTCCCCAATGAAAGTCGTCAACCGCGAAGCCCGCCCGAAATCCTTCTCCGGCTTCCTCGTCGGCATCTGCGCAGTCATCGGAGGCACATTGACCGTCGCGGCAGCGGTGGACAGGGCTTTATATGAGGGCGGGACGAGGATCAAGAAGATGCATTCGAGTTAGAGGAGGATCTGCCATGTCTCGTCCCTTTCAAATTTGCTCGGTTTGCATTGCAATGGCGTCAATGTGGGGATTACGGGAAAGAGGTGGCTTTGCCGTGGGATTTAGGTCGTTGTAGCATATGTACTATTCTATTGCGAGATCGAAAACGCATATGGCTCTATCACCATCACATCCCTGACTAACATTCCTGCCTCGTCACAAAAAGGAAAAAAAAAACCACCAAAAAACCAAGAACTCAAACCCGCAAGTCTCAATCATTCGTAACAGCCCTCGCAATCGTCCACTCCTGACACCCGCCCGTGCCCCAAAACCTCGTCCCGCCCCCCTGCGCGCCCCCCATCGCACACACGTAATGGAACTGCGCCATGCAGTACTCCCAAGGCACATACACGCTATCGCTCGGACAGCCATGATTGGAAATACTCAGCGCCCACGCGCCGTCCGCGGTGTGCGCGCTGGCGCCTGCGGTCAGGTGCGCCGAGACGCTGCCGCAGAGGGCGTCGATGGCGGTGTTGATGGCGGCGTTTTTGGCCGCGCACGCGAGCGAGTTGGCGTAGTCGTCTGTGACGAGGGTTGTGGAGGAGATGGGGGGGTTGGGGTTGGGGTTGGGTTTGGGGTGGGCGAGGGCAAGGACGGGGGGGGCTGCTGCCGTCGTTGCTAGGATTAGGATGGTTTGCGGACGCATGGGTGTGATGTTTTGGGTGTGTTTGCTATGTTGGGGGGTTTTTTTTTTGCTGGAGGGGGTGTGTGCTCGGAAGAGGGTGGCATGATTATCTTTGGTGGGTGGACAAAGAGGTTCTTTGGGGGATAATGGGGTGATTGTGTTGCCGGCGCGCGTGACTTGGGACAAAGCGGTGGGGTTCGTGGAATGCTTCGTTGTTCACGCCACTGACGGTGCTTCTTCTTGCTGTGGCGTGCGGAGTGCGGCTGCAAGAATCACCTCCTGAGGACAGGTGGCGACGGGGGCGGGCGCGTTCGTTTGGAATTTTGTCTTCGTAGTAGATGCATACACGAGTCTTGAACTTATCTGAATCGAAAACTGCTCGGTCGTCGCGACTAAAATCTTCAATGGAGAGGGGCGGGCGATGGGCGTTGCAAGAGGTCGAGTCGATGCTAGCAGAGACTGGCTTTTGCCTCAATCCGTGGCGGACGCACACGATTCGCACCATGCTACCAACGGCTCTGCAGTGCGAATGCACGAGTCGACTTTTGTATGCTCGTCAGGTATAGCGTTGTCATTCTATTGAATGTGCGCAAGCGCGTAGCCTGGCACTCCAATCTCGTCGCCATCTCCGGCTCAAGATACAGACTCAGGCCATTGTTAAAACATCATGATTATATTTCCTTTGCTATTCCCGGAGAGTGCTCTGTCAATTAGTACAAAGAGGCAGCGCACGACTGAGAGTAGGTGAAATGTGAAGTCCACATCCGCTCGTGGCCAAGATCACGTGTCGGCGGGCTTGGCAGGAACGCCTACCATTTGCATCGTCAGTCTTCCTTCCGACAACTTTCCATCACAAGTCATTACAAGCTAATTGTAAGACTAACATATTCATCGGGGAGCTTCAATGTCTACTGCAGTAAGGCTGTCGCGACCATATTCTTTCCACTTATTTAAGCTCTTTCGGCCAGATAGGTTACTTTTACCTCACCTGCAAGACGTGCCCGGTACCTAGGCGATCGCACATGAGAGGGCCGCACGATCTGACTTCTTACAAGCACTTCCAGGCTGCTTTTGATTCCGGAAGTCTTCTTTCTGCTGCTGCCCAGACACAAAATGTAGGATCCCCTGTTGCTATAACACTACCCCATGTCGACAACACAGCAGCAAATCAAAGAATATCGCTGTAACATGGAGATCCACTGCCTACGATCTCTAATGCGTCCTACCAATGTCAACCCACTTTCTTCAGGACCTAGATCTTTGCGATCCGCCAGCATCCAAACTTTATCTGCAGGCCAGATTCCATGGCATATCTACCAGCTTGGCCAACGGATTTCGGGTGATCAGGAGCTCTGCCTGTCTTCTTCCTTTTTGACATTTCAAGCATACATTCAATCACAATCAGCAGGATCGATCATACTCTTTGTATGAAGCTCGTCATCCTTGCCCTAGTTCCCATCATGCTCGCAGCAGCATCTTCACCCCAGCATAGCAGCCAGCCTGGCCTCGGGTCCAAATGTGACGCTGCTGAGATTGTGCAAAAATACGTTTCAATCCTGCAGCAAAAGGAGTACAAAGGACAGAAGCCCAGCCAAACAGCCGAAGAAATCATCGCACCCAATTACCAAGACTTCAGCGAGTCTGTTCACTCGACGCTGAAGCAAGAGGTTCGTGTGGTATACGCAGACAGACGACTTAGTATCAAATGACTGATCTCAGGCAGCTGAACGGCCAGCCCTTGTCTCGCGACCGCTCTCAGTTCCTTGACAACGTCGCAACAAACAACAATAAACGTCCTCCGCCGTTTGCTCAGCTCGAGGTCACAAACGCCTTGTGCGCCGAAGGAAATGTCATCTTCTGGTCCTGGAGGCTGACTGCTGTCGGAAGCGGCAAGTACCCCGTGAAAGGCATGCAACTGTTGTATTTGGACGACCACGGACAAATCTACAAGTCTGAGTTTGAGTTCAACAGTCTAGCTTGGGGCGCGGATACGGGCCAGATCAATGCGTACTGTGGATAGGACTTTGGGCACCGATTTTGATGAGCACATGTGCGCTTGCTCGTGCTTAGTGGTCCACGCGGAGGGTGTGTTATTCAATCTCTACTAGCAGACCTATGTGTTGATATGTGCTTTACTACCTGCTTGCGTTCAAGATACGTAGTGGTCACCGTGGGACGTAATTTGTCCTCACGCAAAGCATGAATGCTTGACGCGATGGCTCTGAAAGTTTACCTTGCCAAACAGACATTGCTGAGCAGTGTCGAGCTTTTCGTGTCTGGCTTTACTGGTGTTGTTCCATCTACAGGCACATTCGGGTGCTTCGGCGTAGTTCGAGACGAGACTTTGTCCGCTTGGCGGAGGAAGACCGACTTCACTTCTGCGACCTCGGCTACATCACACGATTATTCACGCATACTCTTGCCATGGCTCAATGAGCTCGTATGCCAGAGGTAAGCATAGCTCAGAAAACAGGCCATCTCCTTGCTTTTCCTTCTCGTCTCTCTAGTCCATCTTCCAAGTTTGATCGCCTTCTCATACCTCCATAACATGGTCATCTGGAAGTCGCCGCATCCGCAACTGGAAAGTATGCCATGACTAAGTCGCACCATTAAAACTCGAATGTTTGCTGATCATCTACGATAGTTCCAGAAGATGTGACTACCTGGCAATGGGCGTTCGAATCTGCGAATTTTCCTCTGTTGCTGCTTCACCCAAGCACAAGCTCGGCAGCTACATCAATGCGGTCACAAAAGAGCGTCTTGACTTTTCGGAAGTCAAGCAGAAAGCCACCCAATTAAGCACAGCTCTGATCCGGGATTATGGCCTCAAGCCTGGCGACACGGTGTCCCTCTTCTCGACGAGCACGATCTGGTATCCTGTGGCTATGTGGGCAAGCTTGAGGGCTGGCGGCCGCGTCAATGGGGCGTCTCCAGCATACACTGTCGAGGAGACTGCTTATGCGCTAGAGACTGCCAGCACAAAGTTTCTCTTCACCTTGCCTAGTAGCTTGAGTGTGGCTGTGGAAGCTGCCGCTCAAGTCGGTTTGCCCAAGACCAACATCTTCCTTCTAGAAGGTCAGGCGGAAGGCTTCGTGTCCCTTCGGCATTTGGTCGAGATAGGCGGTAGTCCGGAGCAAGCGCCTCCACCATACAAGCTGCCTCTTGGGAAAAGCAATAAAGATATGTGTGGCTACCTTAACTTCAGCAGTGGTACCATTGGCCGATTCAAGGCTGTTATGTTATCCCACCACAACATCATCGCACAGTGCCATCAACTTCGACAGATACAAGTCGTCTCACCCGGCACGAAGTATCAGATGCTTGCAGCAACACCATTATTTCACATCACTGGCTTGGTTCGATCATGTCACTATCCGGTGCTAATGAATGGGAATGCTGTTATGCTGCCAGCGTTCAATATGGAAACGATGATTCAAGCGATCATTGAGTACCAGGTCGAGGAGCTCATCCTAGTGCCGCCCATTATCATACGGATGGTCCGCGATTCAGTGGTTGATAAGTACTTACCAGATCTCCAACGCGTCGTCAAAAGATGGTCTTCAGGTTCAGCCCCTACCGCGCCTGAGATCATTCGTGAGCTGCAAAAGCGGTTTCCAGTTACAGGCTTTCGACAGGGCTATGGTGCGACAGAGTCGATAGCATGTATATCTTGTCATCCGCCATCACACTATGACTACAAATATGCTCACACTGGAGGGCTTGCTTGCGCAAATACTCTGGTCAAGGTGATAGACATCGACGATCCCGACAAGGAGCTCGGACCGAACCAGACTGGAGAAATATGTGCGAAAGGGCCACAGATAGCTATGGGGTACCTCGACAATCCATCAGCCACTGCTGAGACCTTCAGAAATGGCTGGCTGCACACGGGAGATATTGGGCACCTTGACGAAGAAGGACTGATACACATATCCGATCGCATCAAGGAGATGATAAAGGTGAAGGGCCAGCAAGTTGCACCGGCAGAGCTCGAAGATCTGCTGCTAGGGAATGAGCTCGTTGAGGACTGCGCCGTGCTCGGCATTCCAGACTCGTACGCTGGAGAGCGGCCAAAGGCTTATGTTGTACCGAAGCCGGCAGTGCACCCATCAGCAGAAATTGGTCAGAGACTGCTTGCTGCCGTGAAAGGGAAGAAGGTGAGGTACAAGTGGATCCAGGAAATTGAATTTATTGGAACAATACCTAAAAGTCCGACTGGGAAGTTGTTGAGAAGAGTGCTGAAGACAAGTGATAGAGATCCGGATCGGGTGAAAGGGCTGTGCGTTAGAGACAGCGCCGAGCGGGCCAGGTTGTAAGCTCTGATTCTGTTTCCGCGGGGATCAAGGTCTATTCGTCATGCGTAACGATGCCACTTGGCTGCGTTCTTGTAAACGAGGCCATCGCCCACGATGGTATGTGCGCTTGACCTTCAGCCCGAGGCCTTGTGGTATTTACAAGATTTGTGCAGGCTGCAATGGTCACTATTGCTCGTTTCGCACATGATGCAGCCGGACTTCCGTGTAATACTGCATGCTCTTGAATGTCTATTCGATGCTGGATTCTCTTGGACGAGTTTGAGGTTTAAGGCCTTGTTGATACCATGCTGGTACTATTGGTCTCCGATGATGGACGATGTCTTGTAAACTGCTGCAAGGAAATTTTACGTCAGGGTACATACGTGCTCTGAGAGTACACTCAAGGCGCGACTTGACGAGATATCGAAGGCGATCACTGAGACTATCGAGGGCTTACGGAAGGTGATGAGTCCCATCGTGATCCGCTACTGCGACCCTTCGCGGTGGCTTCGAGGAGAATCACGTAAGCAGACTAGGCTAGCACGGCAGTTGAGAGGCAGGAGCAGGACATTCCCTTCCGGATTGGGTATGGTGGTTATAGGGCACTCATCAATCGTCTTGGAAGGAGCTGCATACGTTGCCGTTGGTGGAACTTGTGGAGAAGAAGACGCGGACGATTAACCTGACTTCGCCGAATGGGTTGGAGTTATGCTATGCAGGTTGTCTCTCGTTTATGTGCCGCCGGGCGCTGGGAGAGAGGACAGGGACATGGACGTGGAAGTGGAAGTGTAAGTGGAAGTGGCCGTGGATATGCACGAGGGCAATGAGTTCGGTTAATACTGATCGCATGGTCTGCATCAGGCTTTCAATCAGCCGGGTGAAGACTCTGTTATGGACTCGAAGGAGTAAGGAGGGCACTTTGCTTATGATGATCGATCTATGCATGGATCGAACTGGCATGCCATTGACGTCTGATGGTACTGTCGGTGGAGCAGAAATATTCATGCTGCTTTGACGGTACACGACACGAGTATGCACCCCCGCGTCCAATAGACAGAATGTAGTAGTGCTCTAAGTCCATCTGTATAAGAAGATGCTGGGGGTCTCCCTGTCATGTGAAGGTCCTAAGATGTCCGCCGTACCTTCCTGTCTTGTCGAACTGAACTTATTATCCCTTGACCTCGGCAATTCGCGGGGCAAACATGAACGTTCAACACAATGTCGCCGCATTTCTCCGCACCATGAAACATTGACCTATCATTTCGACGATAGATCACAGTCACGCTGGTTAGCTAGGAGACGAGCCTTCTCAGCAAGAAAATCCAGCACCACTAGGCAGGAAGGTGCCGTGGTATACAAAAGCTTAAGCTCAAGGAATCCAGTACCTCAAGCATACCAAGCACACAGCTACTCGTCTGCTCAACATGGCTACACGACGAGCTTTGTCATTGCGAACAATTCAAAACTTTTCCGTCAGACCCGCAATTTCACGAACAACCAGAATGGCTCAGCGTCCCGACGTTGCCCAAGTCGCACGCCGACGCATCCACGCAACGAGTGCCCATCTTGCGTCTTCCCAGACCCAAGCAGCAGCTGCAACATCGTCAGCTGGTCCATCACCTCAAGAGTTTCCGAAGACCCACGATGCGATCCAGCGACCGGTTGATACCCAACATTTCATTGACAACAAGTTCGTCCCATCACAAACCTCACAATGGATCGACCTGTACGACCCAGCGACCAACAACTTGGTCACTCGTGTGCCGCAGAATACGGATGCAGAGATGAAGGCTGCGGTAGACAGCGCGGAGAAGGCATTCACGGCATGGAGAGCGACGAGTGTGTTGGCGAGACAGCAGATCATGTTCAAATATGTTGCTTTGATCCGAGAGCACTGGGATAGATTGGCTGCGTCCATCACGCTGGAGCAGGGCAAGACGTTTGCGGACGCCAAGGGCGACGTGCTGCGGGGTCTGCAAGTCGCCGAGACGTCTTGTGCAGTTACGATTCAAATGACAGGTGAAGTATTGGAAGTAGCCAAGGACATGGAGACGAGGTCATACCGTGAACCATTGGGTGTGGTGGCAGCAATCTGCCCATTCAACTTCCCGGCCATGATTCCGTTGTGGACTATTCCGATTGCGGCTGTCACTGGCAACACTTGCATCATCAAGCCCTCGGAGCGTGACCCAGGTGCCTGTATGATCCTGGCTGAGCTGGCGGAGAAGGCTGGCTTTCCGCCAGGCGTCATTAACATCATCCACGGTGCGGCCAAGACTGTTGACTTCATTCTGGACGAGCCCCGCATCAAGGCCGTGTCGTTTGTCGGCAGCAACAAGGCAGGCGAATACATCTACCAAAGAGCTTCGGCGAACGGCAAACGTGTGCAGGCCAACCTGGGCGCGAAGAACCACGCCGCGGTGCTACCCGACTGCAACAAGAATCACGCCCTCAATGCCATTGCTGGTGCCGCCTTTGGTGCTGCTGGTCAGAGGTGTATGGCGCTCTCTACCCTTGTCCTGGTCGGCGAGACGAAGAACTGGGCACCAGAGATTGCCGAGCGTGCTAAGCAATTGAAGATGGATGGTGGCTTTGAAGAGGGCACAGATTTGGGTCCTGTCATCTCTCCTCAAGCCAAGGACAGGATCAACTCGCTCATCGACAGTGCCGAGAAGGAGGGCGCGACCATTGTCCTAGATGGCAGGAACGCAAAGCCCAAGTCTGGCAAGTACCCGGATGGCAACTGGGTTGGTCCTACCATTATTGCGAACGTGACCAAGGACATGACCTGCTACAAGGAGGAGATATTTGGACCAGTGCTTGTGTGTTTGAACGTGGACACTCTGGACGACGCGATCGACCTCATCAACGCGAACGAGTACGGCAATGGCGTTGCGGTCTTCACTACCTCGGGTGCGACGGCGACTTACTTCCAGAAGAAGATTGAGGCAGGACAAGTTGGCATCAATGTGCCCATCCCGGTGCCGCTGCCGATGTTCAGCTTCACGGGGAACAAGAAGTCTGTGGCTGGTGGAGTAAGTTGCTCGTGATTTTCTTCCACATCGGAGAGGACTGTGTGCTGACTATCATGCAGGGCGCCAACACATTCTACGGCAAGCCCGGTCTGCAGTTCTACACACAGCAAAAGACCGTCACGAGCTTTTGGAGCGCGCAGGATGCTACTAGCATAAGGAGCGACGTGGCCATGCCCACACAAAGTTAAATGAGCGTGATAATGTAGCAATGTCAAAGTACGGTCCCGGTCTCACTGTGTTGACATGAGGTAGACGATGCATTATTGGACACGTCTTCGGATCATGAATCGCTCTCATACGGCGCCAAGCCAGTGCATTTCGGCATGTGACGAGCCGTGTCTCAGTTCAGCGCGAAGCCGTTCAAATATCACCTCAGATAGTCGAAGCACTTGATGGGTGTCGTGGAAGGCATTATTGAGCTGACAGCGACGGTCGGGTGATGAGATTTTGCAGTGGAGAGATAGGATAGGTCTGGGCAAACACCTTCCAAATGAGGACTCGTAGCGCAATATCAGTGATTCGGTAGCGTTCTATGGAAAGTGGGGTGGTCGGGGAAAGCTTGGACATTTGCAATGCAAGTCGCACGTCTGGCAAGCTGGCCTTCTTGCGCCGACACCACTTCTATATAATTCACCGGGTCGCCCAGACCATTGACCTGCGCAATCCCCATCCATTCCTTCATTGCTTTTTGATCTGACGGACCACCGCGACCATGCGTGTGCAGACGTTCGTCCCCTGGGCTCTTGCAGCCCTTGCTCGAGCTGACCTCACCGAGGACGCCTCTTCGGCCGCCGCAGAGGCAACGGACTCTGCCGCCTCGGTGGTGGAAAGCGTCAGTTCGTCGTTGGTCGAGAAGCCGACCTTCACGGTACGTGCCACGCCCGCCGCACCTCCTCTGCTGCTCCGCGCTGACCTGCCTCCCAGCCCACCACCCTCAAAGCCCCCTTCCTCGAGCAGTTCACCGACGGCTGGGACAGCCGATGGCAGGCAAGCCACGCCAAGAAGGAGAACACCGACGAGGAGTGGCAGTACGTCGGCACCTGGAGTGTCGAGGAGCCCACCGTCCTCCGCGGCATCGACGGCGACAAGGGCCTTGTGCTCAAGGACAAGGCTGCTCATCATGCCATCTCCGCCAAGTTTCCCAAGCCCATTAGCAACAAGGACAACACCCTCGTCGTCCAATATGAGGTCAAGCCTCAAGCTGGTCTTGAGTGCGGTGGCGCTTACCTGAAGCTCCTCCAGGACAACAAGGCCCTCCACGCCGAGGAGTTCTCCAACGCCTCGCCATACATCATCATGTTCGGTCCCGACAAGTGCGGTTCCACCAACAAGGTCCACTTCATCTTCCGCCACAAGAACCCCAAGACTGGCGAGTACGAGGAGAAGCACCTCAAGAGCCCGCCCTCTGCTCGTACTGTCACGACCACTTCGCTGTACACCTTGATCGTCCGCCCAGACCAGACCTTCGAGATCAAGATCGATGGCGCTAGCGCAAAGAACGGCTCTCTCCTCGAGGACTTCAGCCCATCTGTCAACCCAGACAAGGAGATCGATGACCCCAAGGACAAGAAGCCAGAGGACTGGGTCGAGGAGGCCAAGATCTCAGACCCGGAGGCCACGAAGCCAGAGGACTGGGACGAGGACGCGCCATACGAGATCGTTGACGAGGCTGCCGAGAAGCCGGGCGACTGGCTTGACAATGAGCCGCTCAACATCCCTGACCCGGAGGCTGGGAAGCCAGAGGACTGGGACGATGAGGAGGATGGTGACTGGATCCCACCGACTGTGCCCAATCCGAAGTGTCAAGAGGTCTCTGGCTGTGGCCCATGGGAGAAGCCGATGATTCGCAACCCAGACTACAAGGGCAAGTGGTCTGCGCCTATGATTGACAACCCGGCCTACAAGGGTGTCTGGAAGCCAAGGAAGATCAAGAACCCTGACTACTTCGAGGACAAGAAGCCGGCCAACTTTGAGCCTATGGGCGCTGTAAGTACAATTCTGGCATCATAGACATGGATCTCGTACTAATGCAAGGGTAGATCGGCTTCGAGCTCTGGACCATGCAAAACGACATCCTTTTCGACAACATCTACATCGGCCACTCTGTCGAGGACGCTGCGGCGCTCCAGAAGGAGACTTTCGACGTCAAGGTCGCAGTTGAAAAGGAAGAGGAAGAGAAGTCCAAGCCGAAGAAGGATGAGAGCAAGACACCGAAGAGCCCGTCTGACCTCAAGTTCCTTGACGACCCGGTCTTCTACATCAAGGAGAAGTGGGAGCTGTTCTATACCCTCGCCCAGCGCGACCCGATCGAGGCCGTCAAGTTCGTGCCGGAGGTGGCCGGCGCTCTGGCTGTCGGTGTCCTCACCCTCCTGGTCCTCCTCGGTGGCTTGGTCGGCGGTGGTGCCAAGGCTGCACCATCTAAGGAGCAGGTCAACGCTCAGGCACAGAAGGCCAAGGACCAGGCTGAGAAGCTCAAGGACCAGGCTGCTGCGGCTGTGGCGAGTGGCAGTGAGAAGGTGCAGGATGAGGTCAACAAGCGGGCGACTAGGAGTAGCGTGCAATAGACGTTGAAGTAGGAAGAGCATGGCATTGTGGGGTTGTTGGGGAGTATTCAGTAATGCGACGCACGCGCTCTGCGACGAGGATACCTATCTATAACCTGGGCTTGACATGAAGGCTATCCGCGATGCGCATTGCGTCTCTGCATCAGTTGAGGAGCGCTTCGGTAGCTAGATGCTAGGACGTCTCCGTGTACAAAAGCGAGCGATTCCAGTGACAGTCCTGAAAAGCTACTATTTTGTTTGTGTACGTCCCTGTTACGAGATGACGATGAGGACAAGTGATCCATGTCTACGCTCAGCAACTAACCGTTGAGTCCACTAAGTAAAGTAGCAAGCAAATGGGTGCATGATGTAGGTGACGAAAAAGACCGATGACAGTCTGAGCACGAGCCAAAGAAGTAGTAAATAACGATGTGGTTCTATTCGCATGCCACTGGACTAGATAGATCTGGTCACTATACAGGTACACAGCCCGAGTAATGGAGTACATTTGTCTCCTTTATCCCTGATCGCTGCGCAAGCGTATTCAATCAACATCGCCTCAAAAAAAACAATCCAAGACATCATCAAACCATGACCACGCTCAGTACTTGGCCTGCTTAGACGCGACTTTGACCCCCTTACTCTCCATACCCGCCTTAAACGCATCCTTCAAATCACCCTTGGCGCCGTCGTCCTTCGTCCGCGGCTCGTCCTTCCTCTGCAAAGAGTCCAAGAACATCTTCTCCACCATCTGCTCGCCCTGCTTCTCCGCCTGCCCGGCCTCCGCCGCCGATGCCGCCTCGCCAGCGACCCGCTCGTCGAGCGCCAGCTTCGACTCTCCCAGCGCGTGAATCTGCTCTTCGATAGTGCCCTTGGTGACGAGCCGCACGACCTCGACTTCCCTCGTCTGCCCGACGCGATGAGCGCGGTTCTCGGCTTGGATGTCGTCTTGCGGGTTGAAGCCCGAGTCAAAGATAATGACTTTGTTCGCCGAGGCCAAGTTGATACCCGCGCCGCCGGCTTTGGTCGACAGCATGAAGACGGGGATTTCTGGCTCGGAGTTGAATTTGTCAATCATGTCTTGGCGCATGTCCATTTTTGTGGAGCCGTCCAGGCGCATGTACTTGGTCTGAAGCGTCTCGAGCACAGCTTCGAGGATACTCATCAAGGTTGTGAATTGCGAAAAGACTAGGACGCGATCATCATTCTTAGCGTAGTTCGTTACCAACTCCTTGAACTTCTGGACTTTGGCGCAGTCCATCCATGGCTCCTTCTTAAGCATGTACTTGTTCAAGAATGGTCGTTCCTCGCAGAACTTGTGCAGCGCATAGTCACCACCTTTAAGGTTTTGACCAGTGTTCGCTTCGCTTGTGAGATAATTCTTGACCATTTCCGGCTTGTTGCCCATCCATTCGTCACTCTTAAGCAGCAATGCAACGATCTTGTCGATCTTCTTGTCGTCGTAATGCCGTCGTGCCAGCAAAGGATGGATGGCGGCTTGACGCAGCGCCATCAAGATGTTGGAACTGTCCTTCTTAGCGCCAACAGCGGCCCTGCCCTTCGCGACAGCTTTCTCAGCGAACACCTGTTGCGCCTCCTCAACAAGACCGTAGTAATATGCAGCTTGTGAATCGGTCATGTCGCACCATTCGATGCGACTGTGCTTCGCAGGCAAGTCCAGCACCTGTGCCTTCTTGCGTCGCAGGATGAACGGCGTCATCATCGTGCGTGCACGAGCAATTCGCTCGGCAGACAGCAGCGCAGCATGATCCGCATCCTTCGTGGTGGCTTTGTGCTTGAAAATGAAGTCAAGCTGCTCTCTCTTCTCCGTGAATAGATCGGGCATGATGAAAGCTAGGATTGCCACCAGCTCCTGTAGATTGTTTTGAAGCGGCGTTCCTGTGAGGAGCACCTTGAAGTCGGCCGGAATCTTGACCAGTTCACCATACCTCTGGCTTTTCGGGTTACGCAGCTGGTGTGCTTCGTCGTAGACACACACTGAGGGGCTGAGTCGACGTAAGAACCTGTTGTCATCGGGCTTGGTGCACATGTCATAAGTGGTAACGATGACATCGATCGTACTGAAGTCAGCATTGATCGTGTCCTGCAGCTCTCCTCGCTGAGCTTGGCTGCCGTAGTACGGCACTACCTTCATTGAAGGCGCAAAGCGCTGAAATTCTCGGAGCCAGTTCTCAAGCGTAGAGCCAGGCACGATGACCAGATGCACGCCATCGACTTCTTGGGTTTGCAGGTATGCAAGGAACGAGATGACTTGACAAGTCTTTCCTAGACCCATATCGTCCGCCAGGATACACGAGATCTTCTTCTGAAATAGCAGGTTGAGCCAATTGAGGCCTACGAGCTGATAGTCCTTCAACTCAACGTCGCCCATGTTTTCCGGCTGTCGCAAGAAGCGTCCCTTAGACTTCTTCTTTGAAACCGGAGCATCCTCGGCGGAAAGTGAGCTTGCTGGAGTACCAATGCCAGAGTCGTGCGCCTCGTCCAGCTTCATGAGCTGAAGCTCGCCATTACCGTCACCAACGCCCCAGCTCTTCAGCGTTTGCTGGATGGGCTTGGCGATCTTCTCGCACTCGGCCACAAGCTCATCTACGGCATCGTAGCCCTCCCACATCTCGCTGCAGTCCTCAACAATCTTCTCGCCAACAGCCCGCTTCTTCGACTTCTTGCCAGACTTGGTGTCGGGCGCATTAGAGACCGCACGCACATCGTCTAAGCTATTGAAAGGTCGCTTGCTGATCACAAGCTCAACGACATCTTCCGGCTGCGCAGAAAGGTCGGCAAGATCCCGTGCAGAGCATTCATTGAAGAATTTGAGTAGGCGGGCTTCAGACCAAACATCTGTAGCTTGCATTTCCTCGCTCGCCTCCCGACCAGTGACAGAATGTCCCTCCTCTTCCTCTTCCTCTTCCTCATCGTTATCAATGACAACAGCCTTCTGCCGCTGCTTGGTCTTCTGGTGGGCAGCGACAGCAGGTGGCGAAGATGGTGGTGTAGGAGAGCGCACTGGACGTCGACCCTTCAACAAGCGGCCACGATGAGCAGGTTTTAGGTCCTCATCTTCATCATCGTCGTCCAATTCGACCACGTTCGTCGATTGTGACTGCTTGCGCTGCGGCTGATTCGGCTGCGCGTACCTCTCCGCAATGCTCTGCGCCGGCTTCTTCACTTCCTGCTTAGCCATTGACTTCACTGGTTGGGATAACTGTTGAGACAAGGCTGGCTTGCTAGCCATAGCGACACCACGTCTTGGTTGAGGACTCATGGCACTGAGTTCATCAACGTCATCCGACGCACTTGGCACAGGCTCTTCGTGAGCCGCGAGCCAGTCCATTGCATCGTATCTATTCATACGATTCTTCAGTAGAGCATCGTAGCACCGCTGCACGCTCTCATGCGACATCACACGCTGCATTTCGAATATCATGTTGCGCGTATCGTAGTACTCAATATCATCCAGGGTCACGTGCTTGGTAGCCGTCCGAATGGGATTGCTATTTCTAGGCTGCTGTTGCGGGCGAGGAGCCCTCGTTGTGCCACCATACGCAGAAGCCATGTCGTTGCTCTGCGCATGCGCGCGTTGCGGTGCCGATGCCGTTTCTTTGTGTGTATACTGATTCATCAAGCTCGCAAACAAACTCGTGTTTCCGCTACTTGCTGCTGGCCGAGTAGCTTGACTTGACGATACAGGCGATTCCTTGACAGTCGAGTAGGTTTCATTCTTGCTAGGTGTTGCTGCAGCGTCGCGCTCACCTGTCTTGAATGCAGTAGGCTTGAACCTAGACTTCAAGCCTTGTGTCTGTTCGTCGTCGGAGCTGTGATGCACTGGCGGATCCTCATCGTCACTATCGTCGAGTACCGTCACAGGTTTGCTGGCCCGCACACCCAACGGCGGCCTGAAGCTTGTTCCTACGGGGCCCAATGTCTTGCCCAACAGACTGCTCCTTCCACCAGGCTTCGTCAACGGCCGCTGAATGGGTGTAGGTTGTGGCTTCGGTGATGATGATGCCGGGGGTAATGGGGGGGACGATCGATCCACCAGCACATCCGAGCTTGATGGTGTCGAACTCTTCTGCGCCAAAGGCTGTGTCGGTTGCGTGACAAAAGCACTTCCCACGGTTTGCGACGACTGTCCTGGTGTCTCTCTCATTCCAGGCGCGCGCTGCTGGCCTGATGATGCCTTCGTTGTACTGCTAAAATCTCTGTGAAAAGCATCCGCAGTGTATGTCGGCATCTTCCTCTTTTGCGCGCCATTCGCCATTAGCATGGTCGGCTCTGTATGAAAGTCCTCGGCAGTGAAGTTCTCGCCCTCGTCTTCCTGCGAGTCCCACGGTCTGCCTTGACTCGTGCCGTTCCCATTGTCCAGCTTCACTCGTTTCCTAGGCGTGCCATCACTGATCGGGTCCGAGTCCGCCATGGTGAGTCGCACCTGTCACGACTCCCGGCGCGGGGGTCGCAAGTCGCGTGCGTGAGTGAGGTCAGCGTTCGAAAGTGCGCAGCACTGTGCTGGAAGTGGAGTGAAAGCTGCTTGCGCTGCTAAAGTGGAGGAGCAAACACGGGCGCAAATGCGCTGAAAGGCGCTGCAAGATATGAAGAGCGCAATGATCACGCGGTACTTGTGAGATCAAGGTACTCATTTGCATGTGATAAAGTGCAAGCAAAGTCCAGGTCCATATAATGCTTCTGCCACAGCCTCGCCTTCAGCCGCCCGGACCCACTACTTGCCTAGCGTGCGCTTCACAATCAAGTCACTCCTAACACTACCAGGACAAAGGCAGCGCTCACTTGATCATCAAATCACAATGGCGACACAGCGACGAGTCCACGCCACAGAGAAGACCGCCATCGACACAGACGCGGCCCACAATGCCGCTCCGTCCAACATAACACCTGCAGTGCCATCGTACGTGACCTCAGGGCGCTTTCAACAGGCAATATGCACAGGCGCTAACATCATGACGAGGTAGGTCTGTGATAGCCAAACTGCTAGGCTTCACATTTGCCATGATCACATTCCCAATTGGAAGCTACTTCCTTGCCGTCAACACGATTTTTAATGGTATCACCCCCGTCCAAAGACGATGTTGAAGCACGATATTGACTATTCTCGTACAGGGAACGCTACGTACGCTGGAGGCCTTGCCGCTATAGTGGCAAATGTCGTATTGATAGGCTACTGCATTGTAGCCTTCCAGGACGATAAGAGCGAACGAGAAGCGAATGAGGCAGAGAGAAAAAAGTCACGATAGTTGTGGTGGCGAAGTGCGATGGCTTTCGTATCCGTGCATAGGTTTCACGCTGGGCCAATGCTCTGGACCTTCCTCGCGCTCATATAAAAAGCATTCACCGGCACACTTTGTTTCAAAATTGTAATTGCCTGTGGTGAAGAGGTGTGGTATCGTTCTCCCAAGCCGCAAGGCAGCCCATATCGACTCCATCCAATTGCCCTGGCCTCTGCAGAACAAGCACGAAATGCTAGCTGTTCACAAAAGAAATACATGAAGGACAGTCATTTCATCAATCCTTGTATCCGGCGTAAAGCCACAGTCCAGCGCACTTGCGCTTTCCAGCGCCTCTGGGTCATAGCCAAAAGGCATCCGTCTCCTCAAGTTATATGTCCCCCGGCCTAAACTCCTCGTAATGCGTTCCGCTGGTTTGCGTGTTCGTTAAGATTAGATGCACAGCGCTTATACGCAGATGACCGTCCCTGCCAGTTCCTGTATGCGATGCAGCAACCCCTTCAGTGCAGTCTTTTGTAACCAATTGTTGTGAAATGACCACTAATTGCCCTTGCTGAAGCGCCGCTTCAGCCAGCCTTTCTTCTTCTTGTCCTCGGGCGCAGGACGCGCAGTGCTCGGCAGCTTGCCAGACAGCGGTGCAGGAGCATCACCGGTATTGCCGAGCGGGATAGGGCGACGCGGCTGTTGCTGCTGAGGCACCTGAACCGCACCACCGTATCCATAATCGATTTGTCCTTGCTCTTCCATGATTGGCGGACTGCCATAACCATTGGGTCCATATCCGTTCTGTCCATACCCATTCGACCCATAGGCGGGCTGCTTGCCGTTACCGTTCTGTTCGATGGAGCTGTTCTCACTGCTTGGGTCGGTGTTACTGTTCCAAGGACCAGTGCTGTCGGATCCATTGGTTCCACCAGTGTTCATGGTGTCCTGGGACTGGTGATAGCCGTGTTGAGCATTGTATGGTCGTCCATATCCTCCAATCGCGCCATCGGACTGCATCCTATTGCCGTACCTCATGCGCGCATTAGCATCCATGGAGCTGCCCGGACGCTGGTTGCCGTAGTAGCCGCCGCCCATCGCCGAGTGGCGGCCGTCGTTGCCTGCAGATAGCGCGTTGGCGACAGAACGTCTACTGTTGTTGACTGGGCGCGAATACTCACCACCGTAGTAGCTGCTCCTCCTGCTAGCATACTGGTTGCTCTGATCGTCTTTGAGCTGTCAGTTACTGCTTGCCGTTCAAACACCCGCGCTGTGCTCACTGTTGGACGATGAACGCCTCTTATAACCTTGATCGATCGCCTTTTCGAACGATCTGATCGTGTCGAGCGGTCTCTCCAGGCGGGGTCTAGTGGGGTTGGAGAGGTCGGGATCGACTATTTTACTGGGTCAGTGATGAATGGATGGCGTCTTCGGGCTTGTGATACATACCGATCACGTTTCCATTGGCATCTTTGTGTTGTGTGTCGCGGATGGACTGAAGCGTTACAGCCTCTGTAAGGTTGGCGACTTCATTGACAGACTTGTTAGCGAGCGGCTCTCTTTTGCGCTGGTGCAGCGACGGCTCATCGGGCTGCTGGGCCATTGTAGCAAAGTGTAGTGATTCAAGGTGGTCTGATAAGTATGCGGACCTAAACTGCGAAGAATGTTCTTGGGGCTGGGAGCTCAACGAATGTTGCAAGAAATGAGCAGACTTACCGCCAGGCTGCGCTTCGTTCAACGCGGCATTTGGATTGGCTTTGCTCGTGTTCTTCCAGATAGAATCGCGCCGTGCCTTCTCTTGCGGCGACTCTGTTAGGTCCAATTTTCCCTTGGACCCTCCACTCTTATCGCTACGGAAGGATAGGCCTCGACTGCGGGCTGGGCGGGCAATGTCATCCATCTTGCTATTATGAAGGCTGTCTCCAAGCGCTCCAGGCCCTCTGCTCGCCGTTCTAAATTAGGAGTTTTGGTGTACAGCCGGTTGCGCTACGGCGTCGGTGTGCGCTCAACGGTGGATGCGCACAAACCACGTGAGTAAAGCGATCCGGCGAGTTGTCCGGCAACGAGAGAGCCCAGGATAACTGAGAAGGGATTGTGAGTGGAGGTGGAAAGGTCGAAGTTGAGATGAGAGACGGGGTAATAGACGTCGAAGTCTGTTAGATTTCGTTAGTCCCAGTCGCCTCGTATGCCCTCCGCTTTCACGCAACAAAGAGAGTGGCAGCGTAATCGTGGCCCGGGCTCCAAGGCGATGCAGGTGGGAAGCTATTTCAGAGCTACGCGCGTTTTTCTGGCGGGTATCGTGGGGTAGCGGATGCTGGAATAAGCGATGTTCCGCATGGAGGCTGGTGATCCGGTATGCAAGCGTTATGAAGTTCGCGAAGAAGTGTGAAGATCGACTGTATGCGACAGTGTTAAGCCTGCCAGTTGCCCCGGCGATTCTTAGGAACTGTGCTCCCCGAGGTCGTGACGGCAGGCACCCACATCACGCCTTCCTGTCCGCAAAACCAATGCGACTTCGTGCGGCCGCTAGTGGCTAGCCCAATCATCATCATCTCATGCAGTCCAGCAATGTCTGATGTATCCTTGGCGCGATAGCAACGAATGCCGTCGAGCGCACGGCTCAGTGGTTCAGTCCTCATACGCTGGCTGGAACGCATGGTCCTTTCATGTCCAAAGAACCAGCGTGACCAGCATTTGACCACGAGATGCCGGCTTCTCTCAGGCAACACGAGCGATTTGGCGGAAGCACCGCCACAGTCGGGTCCAAACGGCGTCGGGATCTGCTACTGGCAGCCCGTCGCAGATAGAGTTTATCTCTGTGGCGATGTCCTCGCCTTGGCGTGGCGAAGCCTCTATAGCACATCCTTGAAGTATTAATCGATCCTCAGGATACGACAAACATGCAGAGACTGCTGTGGGCACATTCGCTCGCCACAGACTCCTGATGCATCACTGTGAGCAATGAACAGTGCGTAGAAAATGCCCTAGCCATAAACAGCAACCTCGCTCTCACGACAACAACGGGAACCAGGCGGTTAATCACTCTTCGCCGAAGAGTGGTGGTAAAGCAAAACCTAGGGACTTCCGGAGATTGAGGCAGTGCCTCGCGCTTCCCGTCTTCAAACATCTCGAACGATCTCGGGACCCGGTCGAACATCATGCAAGATCATCATGCGGTCTGCCCTTGCGGAGCGTCTCACTGCCATGGCACGGACGAGGCTCGTCATCTTGGTTCTCCGACCTTTGAAACGGGCTGCGCAGTCCAGAACCTGCGGAGACCTTGAGGCGGCGTCCTTTTCGAGTGCTGGAATTTTTGAAAGTTGAGGTAGGCCAAGGAGCTCTATTATTGGAGGGCATAACCCAAGATGACAGTGGGAGAGCTAACGGGTGCCGACACCGAGCAACATGGAAAGGCGTGCGTGTTGTAGAGTAAGCACGAAACATTGAGCTATCATCCTATCTCTATTAAGGTAATGCGATGGCTTGGCCTCGTTGCATGCTAATTCTGCAACATAGATCTGGCCTGCACCATTGATTTGGCCAACGAGCCCGCATCAGCAGACCCGTGTCACATCGATGCTAGAATCGGCAAGCCGGAGAGCATGACCTCGAAGCTGGAGGGGTTCATCGTCCCGCATGTACCTTCACCACTTCGCGTCGGGGCATCGATTTCATAATAGTTTCGACTGACGCCTTGACCTCCCCATTATCCTCCAGTCCCTTAGGCAAGTGCACATCGACCTCCCTTGCCTCCTTCAGAATCCGACACGTCCCAATTGGACCCAACGTCTCCGTCATAATCAACGGCTGCCCTTTGCGACCACATTCCAAATTCGGCAGGAACGCATATTCCTTACTAGGGGGCCACACCGTCACGCGGCATTTTGCTGGATGTATTTGAGCTGGCAGATCCTTACTCTCCGCATAGAGTGCTCGGCAGGTGAGCATCAGAGCTCGTGAGCCGCCATGGCGCCATGCTAAGGCCCTGACAATGTCGTTAATAATGTATAGGTGGTAGCCGACGTCGTCGATGTATCGTAGGGAGCGCAGGTCTTCCCAGATGATGAGGCGGAGCTCTGTAGGTAGGTTCAGGAGTGGAGATAGACTGTCCATTGCACTTGGCGTCGAGGCACCGAATGGATGTAATGTTCGTTGTCGAACTGGTTTGCTTTTCGAGAAGAGAGGCTGTGAAAGGCTGAAGGGACTGTCGATTGAGCTCGATGTTGTCTAGGATCGTTCTTAAGGTTGGACGAATGCCTACTTCGAGCTCGAGCAGACCAAAGGTATCAAAGTCTCCAACTATATATCCTGCCTCCCCCATACGAACCCAACACGTACACAGTTTCATATATACACATCGCAAACACTAGCAAAAGCTGCAAGCCACACACATCTACCCCACGAACGTACATGTGTCGTGCAACGAAGCCTCAAGTCATCGAGCGCGATCCCTCATTCCAACAACCGATACAGCTTCATGCTTTGTGCCTCGGATCCGCTGTACTGGACAATTTACCTCCGAAACTCTGATAAGCCGCAGCAAGCCGGAGGGCGTGCAATGTATCACTGCTGGAGCTACATCCGTTTGCAAGAATGAGGCAGGTTGCCGTCTGGATTGCGCATATGTGGCACTTCGTTAAGGCACCAGGCAACGCATTAATAGCCAGGAGCCGTGCGACGGCCCACAAATGCAGCTGCGGACCTCCTAGTGTGAGAAGATATTTCCAAAGCACAGTAGTGCTTCGTGATTGTGGACATACCAAAGTTGATCTGCATGCACGCTCCTGCTATGCGATTGCCTAATGAAGTACTGAGACAAGTCCTTGTCAGTGTGGGAGTGCCCTAGACTGCCGTGCCAAGCAGCTGGCAATATCTAAGCCATCGTCTTATGTGAGCCACCCACATACATTGGTGCCCTACACTGCCATAGAGGAGGTATGTACAGGTGTCAGTGCGAGGCAGATGGTACCTTGTGGGATTTTGTCAGACCCGCGCATAACCGCGCGCGTGCTGATGCTGCTATAGTACATTTTCTTGACGCCTCATGTCACGCCTACCCTTTAAGCATTCAGCGTTGCCGCCTCGCCTGCTCTGCACCGATGGGCACCAGTCTGCTCGTGCCCTCACGTCTACACTCCGGTATCAGCACTACCCTGAACTTTTTACCAAGCGTTGACGTCGAAATACTCCTCGCCGAAGAAAGTGACAACCACAGTCCGATCCGCGAACTTCCTGCCAGCCAGTGCAGCAAGGGCCTTCTGAGCCGACTCCGGCGCGTCATACTTGATGTAGATCTTGCCAATACCGTTGCTCTGCCTGCTTCCGCCAGTTGGGCGCGGCATCTTGACCTCGAGGAGTGAGCCGTACTTGGCGCACTCTTCCTTGACATCATCGAGAATTTCTAGAACAATGTTAGCGACATTTCGTCAGCGTTGGTAAAGGCAAGGACGTCTTACCATCAGCCTCGTCCGCATCCATCAACTCCTCAGGCGTAATCATGTTCATCAAACACAGCACACGGCCCTTCTCCACATCCTGGCTCGTAGTTCCGGCCATCATGCTCATAGCCTGAACACTCATCTCGCCACCCACCTGCTGCACACCAATACTGGCTCTCTGCACCTTGAGATGGCTGTCACCTAGCTCCATGCCGTTCAGGCCCTCCACAGCTGCGTCGGTAGCTTCCTTAGCATTGACGTATTCGCAGAATGCGATGCCACGGCTGTTACTATCGCGATCCTGCACGAGCACAAAGTTCTTGAGCTGGCCAAAGGACGATAACAGTTCCTGGACCTGCTCTTCGTTGATATAGCTCGGAATGTGTGTAACAGAGAGTTTGAATTGAGTGTCCGGCACAGCATTGGAAAGCACACCAGCTTGATTCTCGGTCTCGTCAGTGACAGCAGGCATGATGTAGTCCTTAGGCCGCTTGATCTGGAGGCCTTGTGCGGTGCCATTCGATGCACCGTTTGTACTGTTCATAGCGTCTGGCTCCATACTGATGCCATCAAGTGCCATGGCATTGGTGGCGTCCTCAGCCGACTTGAATTCGAGCAGAGCGTAGGTGCGATCCTTGCTGATCTGAGCAGAGATGCAGGGATCTTGGCTCTTCGTCACATTGAGGCCATTGAGCTGCAAGTTGAAGAAGTCGCTCACATGCTCGTCAGTCACAGAGGCTGGCAGGTTGTAGACGAATAGACGTTTTGATTGACGGGCAGTAGACGGCTTGAGCGCGCTGTTGCTTGCTTGGTTGCCCGGCTGATTCATGAAAGCCTGTAGTCGCGACGGATCCATGGGTTGCTGTCTTGGTGCACCTGGCAATGGGAACATCCCGGAGAGCTTGGCCTGTTCAGCAGTAACATTCTCGTAACCAGGAGGCTTGATATCCCACTGCGTCATGCGCCGCTTCTTCTCCAGAATCGGGACGACTTCCGTCAAGTCCGGCGTCGGCTCCTTGGGCTTGCGGCGCGGCGACTCCTCCTTGCCCCTTGCCTGGGCTTCCAGCTGGCGCATATCATCGCGATCTCGGCCACGATCCTCGTCCCTGACCCTGTCCCGCCTATCAAAGTCATCGCGTGGCCGCCTACGGTCATCGAACAAGTCGCGGTCTCTGCGGTTGTCGCGCCTGCGGTCTCCATCATCGCGTCTCGCATCGCGGCGCGCCGATGCCCGATCACGGTCACCTCTGTCCCAGTCCCTGTCGCGCCTGTCTCTGCCCGAGTACCGGTCTTCCCGCTCCCGCTCCCTATAGTCTCTGCTGCCCTGATAGCTGTCTATATCGCGATCGCGACGGTGCCCACCTCCGCCGCGCGGTGAACGCGAACGGTCCCGATGACCTCTCCGGTCGCCATCGCGGTCTCTTCGACGATCGTCGCGGGATGACTGCAGTCTCCCGTCAGACATCCTGTGACTCTCTCTTCCTCGTACTTGTGGTTCAGGCTCTTACGTGCAGATGGCTGGTGTCTGAGGGCAAACTTAGTCAGTAGGGGCTGCAGAGGTTAGATGCTGTGATTAGTAACTACCTCTGTTGTGTAAGTACCGCTGATGATCTCCTCCAACCAGACTAAGAGAGAAAGAGAGTGAGATACCTTCAGAGCCGGCTAGAGAAGCGACACGGCAGACACGATGTTGCCTGGATTGTTGGTCAAGGCGTGTCGAAGATGTCGATGTGTTGTGCAAAAGCTCAAACATTGAAAGTCGAGCTCGGCAAAAGCTTCGCTCCGGCACAGCCCGACGCGTCTTGCTGACATTGATTAATACATCGACTAATACTTACTGGAGGCCGAGCACGTTCGGGCACAACATCGCAGTCTTCCAACCGCGTCGACGGCGAAGGTAGCTGTGCTGTCTTTCAATGCCAGGACCAAACTAGTCGATTAGACTGTACAGCTTGACGAGTTTCGATCATGTGCATGATCAACAGGCGGGTCCTCTGCATCCTCGACGTCCACCTCTTCAGCTCGTGCCGAAGCTCAATAGTATAACTTGCACCACCGTTCCAAAAACGGTACTTCGCAGCCTGTGCATCATGACAAGAGATAGTAGTGGAGTATGTATGTGCCCGACCAGAACGCGAACTGGCAAGAGATAGCTCTACCAATCTGGAAACGGGCAAGATATACATGTACCTCCACACCACCAAATGGAGCTGCCAGGGTGTGATCACGCAATCGCTATACTCTCAGCTTGCAAGTGTTCTTTTCCTGTCATGTTCTTGTCTTTCCTGCATGTACCTCACGCAGAGTTGAGCCTTGTAGACTTTGCGTTTCTGGTACGCAGCAACCCAGGATGGCTCCTGCCTTGACGGAATCAGCTCCAACAGCTCCCCATTTGCTTGGCAACAATCATGCTAGCAAGTCTCTTTTCCCGGACGGCCTGAAGACTTCAGGACAGCACAGTCCCGTCGCGAGTCTCTTACGTCCCTATTCAGACTTCCCGAAGGAGATCTCTGGACCTACAGTATGGAAAGCAGACGACTACCGTAACAATCCCGAGCGATGTAGGATTAATGTCAGCTTGAGGTGATGCAGCACGACCAGCTGACTTAACCCAGGGACTCACGTTTTTAGCAATGAGGAGATCGCTGAACTAAGCCAGGCGGCCGATGCCTACATACGTGCTGGCCACCCATTGACCGGAATGACCAAGGAGCTCTTTCCGTTGCCCAAGCTAGGATCATTCTTTGGAACCGTCAGAAATGAGATCTTGAATGGCAAAGGTTTCATTCTTTTCAAAGGAGTTCCAGTCGAGGAATGGGGTCTACAAAAATCGGCCACAGCTTACGTGAGTATAGTGACCCCTACAATCCCATGTGAGACACATGTGTTCTGAGTGTCGTTTTCAGATGGGTCTCGGTGCCTATTTTGGATACTTCGTCAGCCAGAATGGTCGCGGACACGTCTTGGGCCATGTGAAGGATTTGGGCGAGGACCCAACACAGAAGCATAAAGTGAGGATCTATCGCACGAACGAGAAGTGAGTGTTGTGTCGGGCTGCATTTCTGAGAAGATGCTCATCATTCATGCAGACAATTCTTCCACACAGACGGTGCCGATCTCGTCGGCCTGTTGTGTATCGCCAAAGCACTGGAAGGAGGCGAGAGCGATATTGTTAGTACCCATCATGTCTACAATACACTACGACGCGAGCACCCGGATGTCGTTGAGACACTAGCAACGCCAGACTGGTACTTTGATCGCAAAGGCGAGGAGAGTGAAGGCGAAGAGCCATGGTACAAGTCCAGCATCATCTATCTGGAGAACGACCCCACCGGCTCTCCCAGAGTATTCGCCAAATTTGATCCCAACAACGTCACATCTCTAGCCCGCTTCCAAACGGGACCTGATGCTCGAATCCCACCTTTGTCCGAGAGGCAGAAGCATGCTTTACAGATCCTGGAGCAGACATGCACGCGCTTGGCGCTTCACATGATTCTGGATCCTGGTGACATCCAGCTGCTTGCGAATACGCATGTATTTCATGCACGCACAGCGTACAAAGATTATCCTCCGGGCTCAGTAGATGAGAGAGGGAGGCCGAGGGTACGACGGCATTTGATGAGATTGTGGTTAGCGGTTCCAGAGGATGAGGGTGGGTTCAAAACGCCTTTCCACGATAGCAATGAGAAGAAGAGGGGTGGTATTCAGGTGAATGATAACCCACCGGTTTGTCCATTGGACGCGGAATGAGATAATTCCTGGCTTGGTCGATGGGGGTTAAGCTATTGATTGGATGTTGGACCGACTGAGTTATCAATGGTCTTCGACAGGGCATCAGATTTACGGTCCTCGTGGGTCTTTATGGTCACTTCAGTAACATAGGTCGATATATTCTGATGCCATTTTTTCATTTGCGATTTCGGTCCGTCGCCAATTTCGAGCCAGTCCTGATACATACACCGCCAACTCCGTGCTCCGTAGGTACACAAATATGAAAGTCTAGTCCACACCTCAGCAATACATCTCTCTTTCATCGACATGGCGTCCATTCCAAGCGATCAGAAGCCGGTGCGGATCGGCACACGGAAATCTAATCTTGCTGTAATACAAGCACAGAACATTCGCAGACAGCTTGAGAGCGCGTTCCCACATCGATCTTTCGAAATTTACGCCTTGCCAACGCTTGGCGACAAAGATCAATCGACTGCTCTGTATAATTTCGGGGACAAAAGCCTCTGGACGACAGAGCTCGAGGAGCTACTTACCTCAGGACAACTCGACATCATCGTACATTGCTTGAAAGGTCACACTATCCCACCTTCGTTCAGGAGATGCACTCTCAATCTGACCTCATCTTCAGACATGCCAAACGTGCTGCCTGCGACCTGCGAGCTGGCCGCTATACCCGCCCGTGACGATCCACGAGACGCTTTAGTCATAAAAACAGGGTTACTTTACACCACACTAGCCTCGTTGCCTGAAGGTGCGGTTGTTGGCACCTCTTTAGTCCGCCGCATCGCCCAGCTTCGCCGCCGTTACCCAAAGTTGCGCTTCGCTAATCTTCGCGGCAATGTCGAAACGCGCCTGGCTAAAGTCGACAGACCTGAAACTGAATATAGCTGTATGGTGATGTCGACCGCAGGCTTACAGCGGGTCGGGCTTGAACATCTTATCACGCAGTATTTGGGCACTCAAGATTGGGGCATCATGCACGCGGTCGGGCAGGGAGCGCTTGGTCTGGAGATTCGCCGCGGTGACGTGGCAATGAAGGAGCTCCTGGGTGTACTGGGCGATGAGAGGACCACCTTGGCTTGCACTGCTGAACGTGCCCTGATGCGTACTCTGGAAGGTGGCTGCAGTGTGCCGATTGGGGTGGAGACGGCATGGTTGACAGACGGAGAAGGAGTACCTGCGTCTTTAGAAATGGCAGCATTGGTAGTCGGCCTGGACGGGTCCCAGAAAGTGGAGAGCATTTGCAGAGCGGAGATGAAGAATCTCGAAGAGGCCAATGACTTTGGAAAGAGGGTCGCTGAGCAGTTGCTCGAAGCTGGGGCGGATGCCATTCTGAGGGACATCAATCGAGACCGGCCGTCCAAAGACTAGAAGCGTTTGGCGATCAGACAACCTATGCTGGCGGACTCGTTATAGGCACGCTTGCGCGTGGTGGCCCCAACCGCAAAAGGCCCGTCTTTGAGCAACATATCGCCAAACACGGCTCAAGGTAGCTTTGGTCCAGATAATGAAGCATCATCGAGCGGTCTTTCAACACCACAGAACGTCAAGCATATTCCCATGTCTGACATGAGTCGAGCTTTTGGACATCATTCATCCTCACCCATCTGCGAGTTCCGCACTGTGTTGTAGTAGAGACCATACTGTTGTGATCTTATTTCCCTTCCTGTTGCTCACACTCATGTTTCTTGTTGGTGAAGACATAATTTCTGGACTCGCCGCGTTGTACAACACGACATTTCTGGGCGTGCAATTGGTGTCCAATCAGTACATCCTCCCTGTTGGTGCTGTTTCGTGTGGTCTAATATGAAAGGTACAGAGGCAGCACGGTCACTGAGGTTGCTCACCGCATCGCTGCCCCACTTTCTGACGCTGATCCCAAGGCCAGGCACGATCCCACAACCATCTGGTGTCAAGAAGCATTGGACGAACAATACTTAGAATAGAATTCGAACCGCGAAGATGGCTGATCCTTTCGACGCAGCAATGTGAGCTAGGTCTCGGACCAAAAGACGGAATCCTGCTAATAAGGTCCATTCAGCGACCTCCTACGGAGACTACCACCTTCATCGACGCAGCAGAATCTCAATGGCATCATTTCCCTCCGGCCCGAACTAGAAGAAGACCTCCTATCCTCTGTCGATGTTGCGTTGACCTCCCGTCGCTGCACGAAAAGCGGACGCGATTACTTATGCTGCGACTACAATCGGGACGGCAACAGCTATCGCTCACCTTGGTCCAACGAATTCGAGCCGCCGATAGACCCTGAAGATGCTCAGGACCTCATACCTGGTGGGCGGGTGAGGCGAATGGAGGAGGCATTGAACGCAGGATTCGACGTGTACAGGGAGCTTTACTACGAAGGCGGCATCAGCTCTGCGTACCTTTGGCAGCTTGACGATGGGTTCGCAGGGGTCGTTCTCTTCAAGAAAACCTCGAGCTCCGGCGGGAGTGCTGGCAAAGGCGGCTGGGACAGCATACACGTTCTCGAAGTCACCGAGGGCGCGGGGAAGAGAAATGCACACTACAAGTTGACGTCTACCGTCATACTTGACTTGGGCCTGTCGAATACCAGCATAGACAGCCTCGAGCTCGCCGGCAATTTGACCAGGCAAACTCAATTGGAGAACCAATTACAGGGTTTCAGAGACAGTGAGATCGAGCAGTCACATGTCGTGAACATTGGTAGGATGGTTGAGGATATGGAAACGAGGATGAGGAATCTGTTGCAAGAAGTGTACTTTGGTAAGGCGAAGGATGTGGTTGGCGATCTCAGAAGCATACAGCCACTGAGCGAGGCAGAACGGGACCGAGCGGCGCACAGGGATGTCATTGGGAAGATGGGCTCTCGATGATGGATGCATGAAGCCATATGAACAACCAAGAGCGCCGAGTCAATTCAAGTTCGTCAGATCGAGACCTGTGCTGGCGGCGACTACTCCCACTTGGCGTCTTGGTAGGTGTATGAGCTAGTATGCTTGGCTGCTGCGGCTGCTGAGCTGCGTCCGCGGAAAGTCAATCCGCATGGCTTGCTCCTCCAAAATTGGATGTCGTTGTACGACGACACGAAGTATCTAGACTTTTCTATTTAAGATGTCCAGACTTGTTCATGACTCAATAATCTTGCCAGAGACATGTGACAATCGATCAATCCATTCCGCATATAACCATACACCGCCACTGCAGTACTTGAAGTTGAGGGCATTGAAAGTAAACCTACTCGCCCGCGGAGTCAAACGCTATATCCTTGTTCCCGACCTGCAGTCGCCTGGTCTGGGCCTTGTGCGAAGGACTTGGAAACGCGAGGGTTTGTACATGTCACCCATGTGACGTGGTTTGAGTTGCAAGACTCGCGAAAGAGAGACATTGTGTCCTGAATGACAATCAGAGACAGGCGCCTTTCGGCGAATGCTCGGTATAGCGGGAGCGCCCGTTCAGCGTGACGCTCACCCTGCAGCCGAGCCTTTGTGAGTAACTGCAACTGACTTGCATCTACACATTCTTACATCTCACTCCCCCCAACAACCACTTCAACCACTGCGATACTTTCGTGGATACAAGTTCGACCTTTTCTCTCCATCACCGGCAGACTCACACTCAGAGTCAGACCTCCGCTTGCGACAACCGACCTATCACACCTCAGAGACCTCCAGCATTATTCATAAGCCGAAGTCGTACAAGCAAGTGCCTCTGGCGCACCACAAAGTAGTCCGCGGCACAAACGGCAATCAGCTGGCCTCGCCGACCAGCATCCCACAACTGGCAGCCGCACACACCCTTCGATAGACGCCAAAATGGTGGCCCGCTCTGCACCGCGCAGTGCCCCGCGCGGGCCAGCTGCGACAAGGGCACGTAGAGGCGACAAAGACGGCGATGTTTCCATGGGCAACATATCGATCAAAGGACGAGGCGGCATCGGGAAGAGCACGGCACCACCGACTGGGCCAAAGCGCGATCTCATGACGCGGACGTCCAAAGGCGGCATACTCGGCGCAACGGCGCAGCGCGAAATCCTGAGGAGAGCAGGCGCGGGTGACATCTCAATGAAGGAGACACGTATGAATGCACCAAGAGGAGGACTTGCTGAGCTGAAGGTCACGGGTTGGCAGAAGAGCAAGGCATCACAGGACGCCGATGGCGGCGTTGCGTCACTCATGAAATGGATGGAGAAGAAGGCTAGCACGAAGCTAGGGAGGGGCGCAAGAAGTGTCAAGATAAAGAAGGTATGTCTTTCCAATGTGCCGGTCGCCGCACAGAGGCTTGCCGACTAGCCACCAATACCCGGTTCACCTTCGTTTCTCGTGGAGACCAGAACGAAGACCGCGAGTTCAATTCCTGGCCAGCGCTTGCCTCATGGCCGATCGGCTTCTGCACCTCAAGGGGAGTTGCTGACATTAAGTAGTCACACAAGGATGGTACAGACCTCGTTATCAAGGTGGCACCAGAAGACGCGGGCGCCTTCATCCGCTTGAACGGCTGGCAATGGGCAGGAATCAATGTGGGAGTAGAGCGCGTTGGTGGACCCGTTCAGGAGGCTAATGCGCCATCATCTGAGGCGGAGAAGACCAAAGAGATGCTGAGAGGAGTATTGGAGCGTCGGTACGACCCAGAGACAAAGCTCTTGAACCTGAGTGCCCTTGGTCAGGACGAAATTTTGAAATCGCAGCACATTTTCGACAAGAAATCGACAACCGGCAAGTTCTTCCCAGCCATGATGGTGGTTTTAGAGAAGTCCTTCGACAGCGCCGACGATCTTCATGCAGCCATCACCAGCGTCTCGCTCGCTCAGAACGACCTCAGCGATCTCACCGCGGTCTCGTCACTATCAATGACCCTACCAAGACTGCTTAACTTGGACCTCTCCAACAACAAATTTGCGAACCTCGCTGCGCTAATGACCTGGAAGAAGCGCTTCTACCGTTTGAAGCATCTGATCCTGACGGGAAACCCGCTCGAGCAAAACGAGCCGACTTACCAGCAGACTGTCGTCAACTGGTATCCCAATCTGCGTCAGCTGAACGGCATCCAGGTCCGCAGTGAAGAGGACATAGCTAAGAAGAGCAAAGTCAGCAACCTGCCATTCCCAATCCGCAGTGCGCTGTTTCAGGATGAAAATGGTATCGCTGAGGGCTTCATCCGCAATCTATTTGCAGGCTTCGACGCGGATCGGGCTGCGCTGGCTCAGGCTTACTACGACGACAAGTCCGAGTTTTCCTATGCCGTCAATACTGGCGCACCCACTGATCCGAATGCCACTACTAAGGCTGAGAAGGGTGAATGGGAGAGCTATCTGAAGGAGAGTCGCAATCTGAAGAAGATCTCACATTTGCCGGCACGGCAAAATAGGATTTTTCGTGGAACACAGCCCATCAGCGATGTTTTTGCACGACTGCCAAAGACAAAGCATCCCGACCTGGCCACGGAGGCCTCAAAGTGGATGATTGAGGCCAAGATGGTCTCTGGTGTACCTGACATCACTGGCGCATCGCCCACCGGTGTTGATGGCTTCGAGATCAATATACACAGCGAATTTGACGAGTTGGACTCCGCTACAGGCCAATTCAAGAAGAAGAGGAGCTTCGACCGCGCCATCATCCTCGGCCCAGGCAATGGTATGGGTGGTGTCCGTGTAGTCACGGACTTGCTCACCGTCCGTGGTTACGGCGGCGTGCAGGCCTTCGAGCCAGATCACATGGAGGGCTGGACTCAGGACGCGACGGCTCAGGCACAGCAAGTCATCCCGGACGGCGTACCGCAATTGCCCGCCGGCGTCACCGTGGAGCTGGCCGAGCAGATGGTTGCCGAGCTGATGAAGACTACTGGTATGACGCTCGTATACGCCAAGATGTGCTTGGAGCAGTCGAGCTGGAACTACGAGCAGGGTGTTGCGACGTTCAACACTGCGAAGGCGTCGTTGCCGCAGGATGCGTTTGTCCAGGCTCAGTAGGGCGGAGCCGCTGGGATCAGGACGTACTTCTCCACGAGCAAGACGAGTGCCGGCAAGGAGCACAAAAGACTTGTGATATAGGCGAGGTGATGATAAAGTGTGTCAATCGTTGCATTATTATGACTACTTAGCGAAGGTGTTTGGGGAAGGGTAGACAACAACATTACGGAATGGCGGGCATCGCCTTCAGGCGGGAGATTTGAGCGTGCGGATACTACGCTACTACTACTACTACTACTGCGCGACGGATACCACAGATTGCAGAATGGGTCGGGGCTGCATTGGATGTGCATGCATTGGATGGGGAACTATATTTCGAATGAAATCAGCTCGCCTGGCGCGATACCAGTGACTGGGCATTAGGAGCTTCTAATGATGGTACAACCACCACCACCTTTCCTGTCTCCCAGCAAAGCGTGGACACGTCACAGGTTTTCTCCCCAAAAGGAGGTCTCGCCTCGTGCGATTATCAAAGAGGTGTACATTATGTATGTGTACAAGTGCCCCGAAAATCTAACGCTGTCGTATATTCATACTAGTCCCCCTGCCCCGCCATTTCAATTTGCGGCCCCCTTACCTCCCCCAAATCTTCCACCCGGCCTTCCTCTTCGCCGCCCCTATGGACCCCGCACCCCCCTCCACCCACTCCTCCCCTTCGTCATCGCCCGTCTGCGGCCTCTGCGCACTCATACTCGGCCTCCCACCGCCCCACGGCCCGCCTTCATCTCCGATGCCAAAGAACCTCTCGGCTTTGCTTGGGCGACGCGTGCGCGGCATAGTCGCTGATTGCGTCTGCTGCTGAGGGATGTACTCGTCGGATGGGGTCAGCGAGTCGGAGCTGTAGGAGGTTTGGTGGGAGGGTTTGGTGGTGGAGAGTGGCTGTGCAGGGGCAGAGGAACGGCGGTGGTTGGTGGGTGGTTGGTGCTGTTGTCTTTGGTGTGAGGTGAAGGGTTGCTTTTGAGGCTGGGGAGAGCCGATTGGTGGGCCGCCGAGGTTGTAGCCGGTGTTGTATGCGTGGGAGCGATCATTCGAGAGCGCGCGGCCGTTGTGCTGTGGTGCGGCGTCGCGTCGCTGGTCGCCGTGTTGGTTCTCAGGGACATTCATCCCGCCGCGCTGCCGCGATGCTGGAGGCGAAGGCGACCCCATGTACTCTCTATCATGTCCATCACTCTCATGATTCGGCGTAACCGTCCCCTCCGAGCGATTGTACTCGCCAGTATATCTCCGCTGGTCTTCCTCGGCACCTTCACCAGCCTCAGAGTACTGACCGTCATAGCTCTGCCTATTGCCACGGAACTGGCCTCGGATCCTACTCATGAGACTCACTTTCGGGCCCTTGAGCGTCGGTCGAGTGACCGCAGGATCGCCGTCATACCATAGAGCCGGGACCAGCAAGCGGTAAGGCACAGTTTCGCCTTGAGGATCCTTCTGGTCGACCTCAAAATTCAAGCTGATGTCTAGCCCACCTTCCAGGTTGATGTGGCCAGCGGGCGGTGCGCCGTCGTCGGCGCCGTCTAGATGTGCTCCGCCCTTGGCAGCAGCTTTTCGTGCCTCTTTTACACTTAGATTAGTAGGTCTGCGGTGGAAGGACGGACGTCTCTCATTTGCACCAAACCCGCCGGATGTTGGACTGAATGGTGCAGAGCCTGAATTTGGATTACCGCCAACGCTGTTAGCCCTTTGCATGCCTCCTTGTTCTCGTGACTGCGCAGAGGGCGGCCTGATCTGTTGCGGGTATGATGTTGAATCAGACGAATTCCTTTTCCTGATGGACCCTGAGAGACGACGCACAAGGCCGATCGGTCCTCGCGTGAGACTCATAGTCCTCTTCATGCTGCCCGGTGGGAACCTGCGATCTCTTTGAGGCAGTTCATCCTCTTGACCATCATAAATGGCGCCACTCATCGTGTATTCCCCGTCAAGACTCTCATCACGCCGACTTGGCTCTAGCCGTGGCGACGACGGAGGCGTGGATCCTGGAACATACTCCCGAATCGTGCAGTAGTTGCGCCGAGGCAGCAGATGCTTATTGTTGCGCTTTCGCCCGTCAATGTCGTTATCAAACATAGGTATCAAATCCTCGTCGGTCGCATCATCCAGATGATGTACCTTGTTGCGCCGATTCAGGATATCAGCCATAGCATTGGGTGGAGGCGTGTTAACAATAGCTGACGAGACGACGTTTGGCATGTACCGGAAGTCCTTATCCTTCTGCACTCCCAAAGTCTTCTTCGAATAGAACTGTCCGATTGCTCCCAGATGCACATCTCCACTAAGAATCGTGATGCGCACAGAAGTCTCGGCCGCGAGATCCTGAAGCTCCTGTACAAACCAATTGCGCTCGTCCTTGTGGTGTTTGGCAGTCCAGTGGTCATCGAGGTCATCCAGGATTTCGACACCACCGTCAAATTTGTTGACGAAGCCACCTAGCATACCTGCGCGACCAAGAGCCTTGACTGGGTCCATCATCTTACTCGTCAAGATATTCTCCAAGAAGTTTAGACGTGGATAGGCAATCGGCACCCCTAGAAGCACAATGAGATGCGCAATCTCTCCCTGTCCTGCACCGCGGCCTTCCTCTCCTTCCTTAGCGCCCAGCTCGTGCCTTATTCGGTCAAATACGATGTCGTACGTCTCCTGCGACAATATCTCGTCCCTCATGCGCTCAGTCCGACAGTCCAGGCCCAGGAAAGCGACTCGTTGACCAAGGCGCATGAACACACTCCGTGACCGCTCAACGATGTATGGGCCAGGACTTGCACCGAGCAGCCAACTTGGCTCCGTCTGCTCGGTTTCTTGAATCAAGCTCTGATGCTGAAACAGCATGTAGAACTTGAACGCCACATTTCCCACACCCGTAAACACTCTCGTGCTCATGAAATGGTGAGGGTATGACCCATAGCCATCAATGATGTCGTGATCGTCCCAGATGTTGACCATAGGAATCTGGCCGTTCGCCATTCCGAACAGACCTTGCGAGAACCACATAGCGTATCGATTGAGGTAGAATTCCTCTAGCTCATCCTGCATTTCAGGCGTGAACTCTGCACGGTGCTTATGTTCTGGGTTCTTGATCTCCATCCACTGCTTGAACAGCGCAGAGTTGTGCTCCACACGGTCGTTGTAGACCTGGTCACCTCCACCAAGCATGACATGAAAAGGACGGCTCTGGTGACGATTCAGAACGTCGCGCCAAAGTGGATCTGGACCTGAGAAGTCGGCAGGATTGACAGACATGCTAAAGCCATTGCAAGAATGAAACATGATGTTCATCGTCTCGCCGCGGGCAGGTATCCAGAAGCCGATGGCTGGGCCTTTGTTGATACGGTAAGCGACTCGCTTTTGTGTTGAAGCAAGTTCGATCTCCAGGTTGAAGCGCCAAAACGTGTAGCCACGTTCAACGTGCAGACGATGGGCACGAGCTTCCCGATATTTGCCAATCTTCTCCCCGGACCGAGCTTTTATGCGCGTTTTGTTCTGGAAGCTGACACGAGTAGGGGGACGGTCCTCATTGTCGTCATGACTTCCAGGCACTCCAAGTACGCTCGGACGATTGGCTGAGAACAGTCCTCGCGGATTCTCTTCCATACTCAGGTCGACACCACCAGGTATCTCATGCACAGGCCTCACGTATAAAGGCCTGCCAGTTCTGCTCATTTTCACCTGCCCAACAACCGGGTCTTCATCCTCGGGTGGGATGGGCCGGCCAGAATCGAGAACGTGCTGTGGAGGTGGAATGTGCAGCTCGCTAGGCTGTGCAAAGATCCTCAATGTGGGCGCACTGCTGTAATCAGACTGCCGGTCATCTGTGACGATCATGACACTGCCTCGCCAGACCTCTCGCTTTTGTGAAGAGGATGCAGGCTCGGTACGAAGACCGGTGTATCGCAAAAGAGGGCCGCATTTCAGAAACAACTGAGGCCGAAAATGCTTCGCTTCCTCTTCGTACGGTCCATCATATTGTGGCATAGACTGAGCAGGTGCAGATTGCGTTGAGCCATGGCCACCAGAGCTCGACCGTCTATTGGTCTTCTCCCACCAAGCGTCATTCTTGGCTCCAGTCGAGCCTGCCCTAGCAGAGGCCTGAGGAGGCCGATCAACGACTTCAAGATCGCTGGCGGATAAACGAGCAATTGGAGCATTCTTCCACTCATCAAGCACTCCTGCAGTAGCTTGATAAGATCGTCGATCATGCTCGTGTCGGTGGAACATATCGCTCAGCTTATGGTGTTTGCCTTGCTGGTTTACAGTCGCATAGTCTACGCTATCAGTCCCAAAGCGGACCTGTTGACGTGCATCTCTGCTACCCTGGGTCTGAGGTGGGATGCGGTAATTCACCGCGTCATTTCGTCCGGCTGCCACCCTGTCGCGAGGTATGGGATCCGGGTCCTGATGGAGTAGGGCTGCGGCTTTGTCTCTCTTGCTACCAGTGCCCATGCGATCTTGCTGAAGTTGAGCATTCTTTGGCTGTGGGCTGTCGTATACATCATCTCGCGGGCCTTCGAGCTGTGCATATGCATCATCCGGGCCGCCGCGGTTCTGCGTGTTCTTGCTATCATTCCGTCCCAGACCAACTCCACGATCACGACCTATATCATGGACAGCATCAGCGTAGTCCTGCTTCTGCGCCCTGTGCTGAGTCTTGCGCCTCTCGTGTGCCAATTTGCCTCGTTCGGCGGCCGTTTGACCACTTTCGTAAGCAGCGGTCCCAGCACCTGCCACCGCAGCTGCAGCGCCAGCGAACCCCGCGTCCCTAGCACGGTGCCGGTACTTTTGGCTTGCTGTTCGGACAAGTTCTGCATCGCCTCTCTTTGTGCTGGCGGTCCGTTCCAAGTCAGAATCATGCCTGGAAGCGCTGCCAACAACAGCATCTGTGGACTCCTGGGGCATGCGTCTTTCCGTGGCAAGATCATATTTTTGTCGCGGAGCTTGTACGGCCTGAGATGCACGGTCCCGCCTGTCATTTGCCGCAGGAGGTATCAGCGGCTGGCGTCTCTCGTCCGGAGGGATGCGCGTCGTGGGTGAGGTCGGGCTCCCGACAGAATTGGGCGGACTATTCACATCGCGCAATGCCTCCTGTGCCTTTCGCAACTTGCTGTGTGCAGGGGCAGGCTCCTCTACTGCCCTAGATGCACCCGCCGAAGCGCGTCTCGGCCTCTCGTTGACTGGCCGACTACCTCTATCGGCCTCCATAGGTCCTCGATAACCAGACTGATCGCTAACCACTCTGCTCTTCTCACCCCTCAGCGTGCTCTGCCTCAAGAGCTCGCCAGTACCACGCCCACCCAGACTCTTCTGCCGCACTCTCTCCTCTGCCTCGCTGACTCGCCTGCGCTTCTCTTCCTTGCTTGCGAACTCCAACTCCAGCCTCTGCAGCGGGCTTCGATCGGGCACAGAGTCCCTCCTCAGCAGTGCCGAAGCATTGCTAGCCTGCCTGGGCTTCTCCTCACCAGCGCTTACTTGTCTGTCGGTGTCGGCGTAGGGAGCGGTAGTGCTGGCCTTCCTCTGGCGATCCTTCTCTCTCGTCTTGCTCCTGGGGGATACGAAGTCGGGCTCAGGCGACCATGGCTTGACACGCAGGTTCTCAGGGCTATAATCGTCCTCTCGAGTGTTGATGTGCAGTTTCTGCCTCCTCTTTTCAGGCCCCAGGTCGCTGGCATGCGGCGCCTTGGCCAAGTCGTCGCTGGTTGTACCGGATCGATGCTGTAGCCGCTCTGTGACACTCTCTGCAATGTCGCGAACCTTCTTGGAGTTGCTGCGGAGCACTCCATCGTGCTCAGTGGTCTGCTTTTTCGAGGGAGGTGGGGCATAATATTGGTAGGGCTGTGCCGGCAGACTGGTCTGGTATTCTTGTGACCAGCGGCGGGAAGTGGTATTATTATTAGCCATCATTCACGGGTCGCGGCTGCTGCTGCTGCTGCTGCTGCGGAGCGAGGACCGTCTGCTGCCAAAGTTTATGCTGTAGAAGGCACGGCTGCGCGCTGGCTGGCAGCAGGTAGTGCGACCTTGCTATCGCATCATCATTCAAATCACGCCGTGCCGGATGCAATGAAGCTCATGGATCGCTGGGCCAGAAGAATCGGATTTATGAACAAACCATGGTTATGTAGTGTACGTCGTCTGCTCGAGATAGCGACGTCGTACGCGATATTCTATACTATTGTCTTGGGTGCTCATGATATTGGGCGCCGAGGAGGCTGGTATGCCAGCAGCACGGTGCATCTACGCACATCCTTGTACATCTTGGTGAGACGGACCATGTTAGCCACCGGGCACTTTTTGAGGCGCGAAGCTTTGAGCTCGGCATGCCGCGTCACGCTCACCACGAGCCATACATCTGCCGCCGCATGCAGTTCCACAAGCCTGGGGAACAGTCGAGGCGTTCGGCTGTTTCAACAGCAATGACTGACTCTGTGATGAGGTGCTGGATTTCTACCCACCTAATAGCCAATAATAATAAATAAGGTAGGAGGTACCGTCTTTGTCTTCATGTTCGCCGCGGGCGCCACGCTGACGGATCGGCCCTTAGGGGGGAAAGCTTGATCGATTGGTTCAGGCGCTATTCAAGGCCTACTCCGTGCTACCTCCTACGTCCGGAAGCTTCACACTCAAAGAAAGCTGAGTTGCACGTGTTGCACATTCGCACGACCACCATGACTTGATGAACGGCCTCGGTCACGACTCACGATCATTCGCCCATCTAGGCACTCACTCCCTCGCATGAGCGCACACAGGACTCAGCGTCGGTCATGAGGGCGAAAACGTGGGCCGCCAGCTGGCTCCTCCTGTTCGCCTCCGCCCACGCCGCACACACTCGCAAGCGCGACTACGATGCACACGACTACTACGCCATCCATTTGTCGCCCAACGTCGATGTTCGACAGGCCGAGGCGCAATTAGGTCTACACTACGAAGGGAAGCTGGGCGAGTTGGCAGACCACCACGTCTTCCGCAGCGAGGAGAGGCAACATGGCTACGATCACATCAAATCACAAAAGGCCGATCTGCGGAGACGACGGCGGAAACGTGAAGCCGGAGCCAACGCGCCGCATATACTGGACAGTGTACTGCTATCGAAAAAGCAGGAGTTGCACAACCGCTTCCCCTTGGTGAAGAGAGATCCGCTTCCTGTGCCACAGCTCATAGGGCCGCAGCCGAGGCAGGACCTGCCGGTGGACTGGGCGGTGCAGAGGGGCTTGGATATCGCTGAAGAGCTTGCCATCAAGGACCCCATCTTTCAGGATCAATGGCATCTGTGGAATCATGTTCAAGTCGGGCACGATATCAACGTCACCGGCGTCTGGCAGCAAGGCATCACTGGCAAGAACAAAACGGTGTGTATCGTAGACGATGGGCTGGACATGGACAGTGACGATTTGCGAGAGAATTACTTTGCCGAAGGCTCGTGGGACTACAACGACCAGGGTCCAGATCCGAAGCCGCGATTGAGTGACGATCGACATGGCACCAGATGCGCCGGAGAAATTGCAGCAGTGCGGAACGATGTTTGTGGCGTGGGTATTGCCTACGACGGAAAGGTCTCTGGAGCTCGCATCCTGTCCAAGGTCATCTCCGACGCCGACGAAGCAGAGGCGATGAACATCAAGTACCACGATAATCACATCTACTCCTGCTCCTGGGGTCCACCAGATGATGGAAAGAGCATGGAGGCACCTGGCATCTTGATCCAGCGCGCCATGGTCAATGGTGTTCAAAAGGGTCGCAATGGTCTTGGATCGATCTACGTCTTTGCGATTGGCAATGGCGCGGCCAACGATGACAACTGCAATTTTGATGGCTACACCAACAGTATTTACTCTGTTAGTGTTGGAGGTATCGACAGAAAAGGGCTGCATCCTTATTACAGCGAGAAGTGCAGTGCTCAACTCGTCGTTACGTACAGTTCTGGATCTGGTGATGCCATCCACACCACTGACGTCGGGCAGAACAAGTGCTACACCAACCATGGAGGCACTTCAGCTGCCGGACCGCTGGTTGCCGGAATGTATGCGCTGATGCTGGAGGCGAATCCCAACCTGACTTGGCGCGACATTCAGTGGATAACGGTCCTGACTGCAGTAAAGATCGATCAAGAGAGCGACTGGACTATGAACGAGGCTGTCAAGAAGGAGTTCAGCCATCAATTTGGCTACGGAAAAGCAGACGCATGGGCATTGGTCGAGACGGCCAAGAACTGGACGAATGTCAAGCCGCAGGCCTGGTACTATAGCCCCTGGATGCACGTCAAGCATGAAATTCCACAAGGTGGTATAGGTCTAGCATCCATTTTCGAAGTAACTGCAGAGATGCTTCAGGAGGCCAATCTAGAGCGGCTCGAGCACGTCACCGTGACCATGAATGTTGAGCACACTCGCCGCGGTGATCTCAGCGTGGATCTCCATAGCCCATCAGGCATGATCTCGCAGATCGCTACCCACCGTCGTAATGACGCTGCCGACGCCGGCTATGTCGACTGGACCTTCATGTCCGTTGCACATTGGGGTGAAAGCGGTGTTGGTAACTGGACTGTCATCGTGAAAGACACAAATGTCAACGAGCATACCGGCACCTTCACGGACTGGCGGTTGAGATTGTGGGGCGAGAGCATCAATCCAGCCATCCAGACGCTGCTGCCGCTGCCTCAAGAAGACGACGATGACGATCATGATGACTACCATGAGCCGGGCGTCGCCACCACTTCCGTCTCCGTGCCCACTGAGACCGGCTCGCCACAAGGCAATCCCTCCGACCACCCCAACCGGCCTACCAATCCCAAGCCCACGCCCACGCCAACCACCGCAATCCCCTCTGTCGAACCCTCAGTCACCGGCCTCCCAACCGGCACCGAAGAAGACAAAGTGGAAGAGAAGCCCTCCGCCTCCTCGTCCACAGCCGCAGCCATCACCACCGCCACCACAATCCAAGAACACCTCCTCCCGCACATCTTCCCCACCTTCGGCGTAACGCGCACCACGCAAATCTGGATCTACGGCTCCATCCTGCTCATCGCCTTTTTCCTCTCCGGTCTGGGCATCTGGTACTGGCGCCAAAAACGCCGACGACGCTGGATGGCGCCCCGCGACAGCGATTACGAGATGGTCGATCACGACGACGATGGCGGAGATGCGGGACGAGGGCTTATGAACGGTGCTGCGAATGGGAGGGGGAAGGCGAGTAAGCTTTATGATGCTTTTGCGCCGGGATCCGATGACGAGGTGGATGACTTTGATTTGGGAGAGGATAGTGAGGAGGAGGAGCAGGAGCGTTTTGGAGAGCGTGGAGAGCAGGAGGGATATGAGTCGCAAGGGGGGCACGAGCGGTATAGGGATGATGCGCCGTTGAGGCAGGGGACAGATGTAGAGGGGTGATTTGTTTCTGCGTTTGATGGGTCCCGTGTTTTTTTGGCGGTGTGTAGATGTCCGCTGCGAGCGCGGGCTGGTCTCAGAATTTGGTTAGTAGTGTTGACAGACATACGACAGGAGCGCGTTGGCTTCTTAAGGTTGTTTGCGCGCGTGTGTGTACAAATTCTGGATCTTGAAGAGTGCCACGATGGTATTCGTCAATGCCGTTTGGGCGCTGCTGTGGTAAACGGTAAATGCACTCTAGACATGCGCAGCATACGGACGGGGATTTTTAAGACATTCATCTCGTGTTGTAATCGCTGACACCACGTGGGAACTTCGGGTTCTGTCGAACGCCACTCCAGGTTTTGTTTCACAGGCTCCGCTGATGTGGTCTCTTGACGGGATTCATTGCGTTTACGCGATTGGGTGTCGGTCATAATGTACGTCGTATACGCGGGCGTGTGCGCGCTGCCCGATATCTATTGCCATGGACTGGAAATCTCACCCCGATGTTTCGAGTCGTCGACACTTAAGTGAGAACCGCTTAGTCGCTTTACTACTACCACTACATCTTGAGACTAGGAGGTGCCCGGAGCTTGGCTGGTACCCTCACTGGTGGTGGTAAGGACGCCAATCGAAGACAACCTGCTGCGCAAAGGTATTCAGCCACCTCCTACCTTTTCCCTCCAGTTTCCCAGTCGTCGAATTGATCACAGCTCTCACGACCATGAACGCCATCCCCCTCCTCCTCGCCCTCGTCGCGAGCGTCACACACGCTAAGACTTACTGCAAGAAAGCTCCGTGGGGTGTACGTTTTCTTGCTCCCGCCCTGACACTATCATGCTTACTGACGCTCTCTTCTCGGCTTCAGACGGAGGGAAATTGCTGGAATCGGCATTTGTATGGGGATTTCGACCTGATGGAGTACGCGACGAGAGATTGCAATGTTGGCGTGAGTTGAGTGGAGGTGTGCTGGAGAGATGAGTGTTGCTGATCATGGGGGGTGGTAGTGTAATACGACTGAGGTGCACACTATGTGGATGTAAGTTTTGAGATGTTCTTGATTGAAAGGGGGATGTTTGGGGGGGCGTCGTGCTGACGATTTTGTGGTTAGGAATTGGGAGAGGAATGTTTGTGATTTTTATTGTAATGTGCCGTAGAGTTTGGGTTGGTTTGCTGGGAGGATGTGTGGAGGTGAATGCGTGGGGTTTGTGACGAAGAATGCGGCATTCATGTATACTGTGCCTGAAGTTCGATGGTGGTAGTACGCTGCTATTTCCCGGAGACCCGTGGACCAGTGGAATTCAGTGTGGGAGTCATTTATGACAGCGTGTAGCCAAGGTTTCCTCGTTTCCGCTATCACCGCCATCTCGGCCAGCGCTTTGCCCACATCCGAACTCATCGGATGAGGGGTCGCGAGCAAGAGAGAGCGATCCGGCGGGCATTGGATGGGTTCCTGGTATGAAAGGTATTTCTGTGAAGTCTTGAGATGGAAATTCGATGCCTATGGACTTCGCACGGGCTTCAGAGACTTGCACTGTGCCTGATAGGTCGTCTGCCGTGATGACTGGTGTGATTGTGAAGGTGGTGGCCGTTAGAGGTCAGTTCGGCCAGAAGATAGGTTGAGTAGTTGAGAGCAGCTTCGCGCATGGTGTTATGATCTGCGGCAAGGCAGATGGCTAGCATTGCAGCTTTAATATGACTCGAGTGTTATTCGCAAGAGTGGTTCAAGAGCAGCATGAAGCGGCGTGGCCCGTGCCGTGCCTGCCGTTTTTGGATCTTCAATGACGTCTTTCGCCGTCTCGGCTTTAGATTTAGACGTCTTCCGTTGCTGACTTACTCACATATATCCGTGTGGTTGCTTCTGCTCATCCATAAAATACAGGTCGTTTCTCGTGTCTACCCAGGCAGAAAATCGCAATCAATATCAGCAGGCAGAAGAAGCAAACAATAGCCCGCCGCCACTTCCCAAGAACGCTGCCTACAGAGCATGCAGTCACTAAGAACGCCTCTCGTTGCGGCGGCGAGGCATGCCGCCAGAAGAGCAACAACGATCACACAGACTTCCGGTGTGCTACGACAACGGACCCAGCGCACGACGTTCTCACAATCCCCAAGAGAGAGGGCGCTCACGTCGCCACTGAATCTTCCTAAATGGTGAGTATGAAAAGCACCGTGATGGCCAAAAACGCTAACCTAACCAATCATGCGAAGGCTAGAGGAGAACTCACATCTTCTGAAACCCCCCATCAACAATTACTGCGTCTACAGCGACCCTCTGACAGTCATGATCGTTGGTGGTCCCAATGCCAGGACGGACTACCACATCAATGAGACTCCAGAGTTCTTCTACCAATATAAAGGCCGCATGCTTCTGAAGACTGTGCAGGACGGCCAGTTCAAAGACATTTATATCAACGAGGGCGAACTGTTCCTTCTACCACCGAACACTCCGCACAATCCTGTGCGTTTCGAGAACACGGTCGGTGTCGTGCTGGAGATGCCAAGGCCGGAAACCAGTGTTGATCGGTTGAGGTGGTATTGCCAGAACTGTGGTGAGAAGGTGCACGAGGCTTCTTTCCACTGCACGGATCTCGGAACGCAGATCAAGGCAGGCGTCAATGCCTTCAAGGAGAACACTGAGGCAAGGACCTGCAAGAAGTGTGGAGAGGTCTGTGATGTAGCACCAAAGCCGGAAGTCATGGAGCAGATGAGGACCGCGCCTTCGTGAGGTGCTGTAGGTAGATTGACCTTCTACTCTTGTCTTCCAACCCGACATGCTTCTACTCTTACTACCATCCGACTCACATCGACAGTACGCTATCATTATCTGTTGACTGTATAGAGCTTTTTACCAGCAGAAATACTGTGTTTTCTTCTGTTGAGCGGACCATTCTCTGCGCCACATTGCCTACGACGGGGCACTAAAGTCGACATTGCAAAACGAACATTCCCGTCCTCCATTCAGCACTGGTCGAGACGGTAGGCGCTGTTGCGTCGACGCAATGCCTTTCCACAACTATGCACCTCCACTTGCCGACTCACGGGTAGCCTCACCAGTCACGTACAATCGTACCACCCACACGGCAGAAGCCAGAAGAAGTGGGCCACCAGCGACAGGCCCGACGTACTTCCTCGCGATCTTTCACAACGACTTTGACACAACCCTCACCGAGCTTAGGACCGACAAGTGCCTCGCAGCCACTAGCGGCATCGCAGACCATGTGATCGAGATCGATCTCCTCGTTGGAGACGAGTATACCAAACGAGTCAGACTGGCGAGGCTTCTCTATCTGATCCAGGAGTCGGCTCGCGAAAAATGCTCCGTCCACTTTCCTTATACTCTTGCCTTTTTCGCCCACGGTCCGCAGATGAACGCCTGCCTGTTCAAGCTGCACCAGCAGTTGAAGATGTTCTGGGTGAAGTGCGAATTCGTTGGGCCGGAGGGCTTCGCAGATGTTCTGCGGGTGACCCTGTCTAACAGCATGGACCAAAGAACGTTGGCTTGCAGCAATGCGACAGTTAATGATGATGAGCGCCCGAAGCGTGATACTAGCCTACAGGAGATCTTGAACCATATGGATGACTTCCTGGTGCCAAACCAGCCGCTCAATTTCACGAGAGTCCAGTTGTTCGATCTCTACATCAGTTCAGAACATGCTGTTCTCGCTACCAGCGAGCCGATCACGATTGGACCGCTGCCAGCCGGGCCATCAGATGAGCTCCTGCTGCCGCCAATATGCTGGACCGGCTCCACGATTTCTCGCGACGACGGCTCTGAGATGTACACGGCAAAGCTGACGCCCTCTCGGTCTTCACCCATTGGGACTGAACCATCAGCTGTCTTACCGGTCGAGACGCTCCAGAATCCCGAGATCTACAAAAGTCTACGCCAGCGCATCGCGCGATGGGTTCGTGGTGAGCCGACGCTGCAGCACGAGATGTATCATATACGGCTCTGGGCCTCGATGGCCTCGTCTATCGACAAGTCGAAGCTAAAAGAGCTGCACATTGCGTTGCACGAGCGGCAGATTACGCTGAGCAGTGCACTCTGCAGCTGCGATTTGCATCTATGGCCGCAGTTGGACATTCGGATTTTCCGGGTGATGCAAGGCAAGATCAAGGACTGGAATGCTCAGGATGAAATGATAAGGCTTGCCAAGATCGAGGAGGAAGAAGCACGTCGCAGGAGCAGGCAACAAGAACTACCTCATGCGACAGCAAAGTCAGTGTTGCGCGCCGGCGGTGACAGTCATGTCAGAGCGTAACTCGTGGCTGGAAGCTGCTGGGAATGGGTCTCCGCTTTCTCCCACGGGACCTCAGGGGCATTTGCGACAGCATCGTCCGGTAGGCCGTGGCGCTTCGCTGCTCCAGCGTACCGACAGTATAGTCCTTCCGCATCAGCGCGCGGTCGGTGCACACGGCAAGAGATTACTATTAATGCGGACGGACTCTGCGTTTCGCAGATGAGCAGGCGGCAGCTGGCTGAATGCGTAGGCAGGAGGCTCTATCTCAGCGCTGGTTTCGAGTAGATGTACTCGTGGCATGAGTAGACCGACGGCCTTTATGTTGTGGAGCGGCGGATGGCGTTGTAGTGCACTTCTAGGCTTTTCGTCGTAGGGTATAATGAATTTCGTTGATCGTGTAGGCAGTGCAAGGAGTAGTCTTCTCACTCCTGTCACTCCTATCACTTCTGTCGCTCTTGTCACCCTTTGTGATGCGTCTGTCAACTTTAACGGCGGCATCATGTTACTGCCCTAAAGAGTGTGATTTTGATTGCTAAATCAACCAAACCCTTCGACCAAGACTCGCGGAGGCGATATTCACCCTGTAACGCACGTGATCTTTTTGTTGTGGTGATCTTGATCGTTATGACCTTGTCGTCGTGATTTTGGATCCACTGTCGTGGTAATAGGTAATACTGTCTTTTCGTGAGGTGCTCCATTCACTGGCAGCAACCTTGACCACTCTCGCTCGTGCCAATGGCTGTGTGATGATGGAACCTCTTCACTAGCTTCACGTTGGGGGATGGTGGTAAGCAGATATACAGCCATCCTCCTTGAACAATCCTACAAACTTACTTGCATGCACTGGTACCATATCTAAGGAGCCCCCTCCTGCCGGTATTGATCAGCACGAGCAACCACACAACAGATCGATACATCGGCAATCCTTACCTTACATCAGCAACACAATAAAGCTTACAAATATGTCGACCTGCACATACTTCCGCCTCTTCATCTCGACGCGGATCGCCGTCGATGAACCCAGCTTTGGGTTCACTCTCGGGCCTATGCTGAAAACCCAGCACGACTGCCCTCCCTGCAGGCCCACCCACGGGATGGACCAATCATTTACGATGCATTTCCAGCACTTCAGAGATGCTGGCTGGTTCTGCGTCGATAATCTGACCTCTGAGAGCATCGGTATGATTGCTCAGAGGGTCAAACGCAGCATCATGTACCAGCATGGTGGGCAGCGTGAGATCCCCGAGCCGGTGGTCTTGACGGTGTGGAGTGTGGAGGATGACGTGGTCTGGGGTTTCACGAGCACGCTTGAGCGTGTGTTTGGGGTCCTCGTGTATGAGAGCCTCGGTGTGGAGTTGGTGGGGACACGTTGGATGTGCTCCCAAACTTCTGTCGCGGGCGCATTGGTGGACCAGAAGTTCTGGGTCCCGTTGCTGGGACTCACCTCCCAGATGGGATCTGGTCAGCAGGTGAATGCTGGGGCCAGGGCATGTCTCGACCGTTCTGACTCCTTTGACGTCAACGTCATGGGCAGTGGGCCTGTGAGGCACACGTCACTGGCGTCAGCGCCGTCATTGCCGTCAGCGCCGTCATTGCCATCACTGCCGTCACCGTCACCGGCATCACCGGTCCTCTTGTGGCCTGGCTGGGAGAAGGATCTCCCTGACACGGCAGCTGCTTTCAAGGAGATGGTGGCTGAACTTGAGAGCCGGCTCGATTGCCTCTCATTTTGACTGGCAAGGATTTAAAGTGCTGTTTTGTGGGTTGGCTCGGGGTGTTTATAGGGATTTCTGTCTGTTTTGAGGGGTTGTATTGGTAGACGGGCTGCTTGTGCAATGGGTTTTTGGTACGGAAGAGCAGTGTCGTAGCATTCTAATTCGGAATTTGACGGGATAGTCGTCTCTTATCTCTGTGGCCGAAAGATGTCATCTTCATTCACCCCACCATCACCTTCGTGCAGTACCATCGCCTCTCGCCGTCGTCGCCGCCTTTCGGTCTCGACCTCATTCTCTCTCAGCGGCCGGGCTCTGGGAATGCTAGTCCAGCCTGCAAATTCCGTATTAGGCTCCCCCAGTCGGGGTACAAGTACATCTCCGTGCTCATAATCGAGCACAATATGTCTCCTTGTATTGACTTGGATCTCCAGGTCGGCGCCATCCGAGCCATCACGCGCTGGGTCAGGAAGATCGAGTTCGGGGTGGGAAGCAAAATACTCTTCCCATTCCTCTCTGCTCTGCGGTATGGGTCCCGGAGAAATGACGAGGCTATCAGAGTTGGAGAGGGGAATGTGCTGGCGTGCTGAAAGATCGGCCGGAAATGGGTAGTCCTTGAGAAACTTTAATGCCGTCCTTGCCTGCGATCTGACCTTCTCGTTCTTAGAGTAGCAGTCTTGAGCTAGGATCTCGTGAGCATTTGGCATGGATGCGAAACGGGTGACGATGAGACTGATGGCTGAGTGAGCAATGTTGTGGTTGGGTGACTCGGCCAATGTCTTCAAGGTCGACAGATCGATCAAGTCCTCGGGCCGCTGGAGAGTGTCATCTTCCAGTGGCTCAAGAGGCTCGATCTCGGTCAAAGCATTGACGTCTTTGATAGCATAGCGAATGCCCCAGGCCGCGGCAAATAAGAAGATGCCAAGTCCCAGCGCAAGGTGTCGGTCGTCCAGTCGGAAGGCCATACTGGGCAGGTCAGCTGTCTTGAACAACGCATAATATCATCGAAACGCGCTTCGCCGAATCATCCTGTCGTTGCCCAATCTGGAAGCAGGAAATTGCCCATAGTGCCCAAAATGGAAGGAACACTTGAAACCGCGGAAGGATTCCGCCGCTATTTTGATCTGCAAGTCCAAAAAAGTTCAGATGCGATGGACCCAAGCTTCTGGCGCCCGAACGTGACTGTCGCACAGTATCAACATGCCTCCCTCGCAGCTTAAGCGGCTCAAGACGTCGCTGAGGGAGCAAGGCATTACTGGCCCTCCAAAGTCGAAAAAGCAGAAGCGAGCGCCCAAATCTGCCTCGCATCACCAGGACCGCCACGCCGCTCTCCAACAAATCCGCGACTCGTTCAACCCATTCGAGCTCCGGCCGGGCAATGCACGACCGGCGAAGTTCGAGTCTGCCTCGGCCAAAAGTGGCAACAGATACAAAGATGTGCTCCACCGACCAGGCGTCAGCAAGAGCGCGGGCGAGGAAATGCGCAGGAGGAATCTGTTGCTAGAGATGCAGCGGCGGAACAAGGTCGGCGGGCTGGTAGATCGCAGAATTGGAGAGGGTGATCCGGGCATGACGGCTGAGGAGCGCGCGGTGCAGCGGTTTGCTCGAGAGAAGAGAGGGAATGTCTTTGACCTCGAGAACAGTGACGATGAGGCAGGCAAGGTTGGCTTGACGCATCTGGGCAGGCCGCTGATCGAATATGACTTTGGCGAGGCCTTGAGCGATGGAGGAGACAGTGGAAGCGAAGACGGGTTCTTGAGGAAGAAGAGGCGGCGTGACAGCGAGGACGATCAGATGGATGGTGGTGTAGAGCCCGAGGCAGAAGATCAACCAGAGCGCAAGAAGACGAAGAAAGAAGTCATGCAGGAGGTCATTGCAAAGTCGAAGCTGCACAAGTATGAGCGGCAGAAGGTAAAGGAGGACGATGACGACCTGCGAGAGGAGCTGGACAAGGGCATGGCGGATATGCTGGCGCTGCTACAAGGTCATAAGCCGGTGCCGAAAGCAATCGAGCGAGAGGCTGAAGCTGCCATGAACGGCGACAGTCAAGGGCCGAAGATTGATCCAGGTCGCCAGGCGCTGCTGGATGGCATGGATCGGGCTCAGGCGGACAGAGAGTATGAGAAGCGTCTGAAACAATATGCGCAAGATACAAGAGCTGCTCCCTCAGACCGGACAAAGACGGCAGAAGAGAAGGCGAAGGATGAAGCAGAGCGATTACGCAAACTGGAGGAAAAGCGGTCTAAACGTATGCGCGGGGAGCAGGTTTCTGAAGATGAGGAAGAGAGCGAGGATGCCGATGCACCTGCCGCTGCCAACGGAGTCGACGAATTTGGCAATGATGAGGAGCTCGATGAGGCTGAAGAGTTTGGGTTCACGACATCTGTACCCAAAAATGGCGATCTCGCTGAAGAGAAGTTCACACATGTTGACGAGGACGAATTTGACTACGATGAAGACCTGATTGCAAGCGATCCAGAACTGTCAGATGTGGAGCTCAGCGAGGATGAATCGGGCTCGGATGAAGACGATGAAGCAGATGCGGAAGTAGCACGTGATAACGAAGAAGATGACGAGTTCGTCAAAGGCATTTTGGGAGACGGACCATCCGCAGCTTCAGCGACAGGTGCAAATGCTACGACGCCGAACGGGCTAGCATACACCTACCCATGTCCACGATCGCACGACGAGCTCTTGAATGTCGTGAAAAATGTGGCGGTCGAACAAATACCGACCGTGGTTCAGCGCATCCGAGCATTGTACCATCCATCACTGTCTGCATCGAATAAGGAGTGCATGGCGGATTTTACAGCGGCGCTTGTCGACCATATCAGCCACATGGCTGACAAGAATCAGTCTCTCGCAGTGGTCGAGCAGCTGATCCGCCATCTGCACTCCCTGTCTCGCACGTATCCAATAGAGATCGCAACGGCTTTTCGAAACCACCTCCAAGTCTGGCATGAGCGAGAAGGGGGTCAGCCTAGTGCCGGCGACTTGATTATCTTAACGGCTATCGGGAGCATATATCCCACGAGCGACCACTTTCACCAAGTAGTGACGCCGGCGATCACTCTCATGAGCAAATGGCTTGACCTAAATGCTCCAGAAACTGCGAGAAAGAGGACCACTGGCGCACTCCTGATTGCGATAGCACTCAATTACCAGAGACTCAGCAAGCGTTACATTCCCGAAGGCGTGCGCTTTACCATTCGCACGCTCGCTCACAAGCCTGGCCCATGGACAGAAGAGCAAAGACCCCACCTCGACAACCTCCTTACCATGGCCGACCTCTGGAAATCAAAGTCTGCATTCGCAGAAATCTTCCCCCCTGCCCTACCTATCCTCAAACAGCTCAAAGCCAAGCGCGAATATCAACACATCCAGATTCTACTCACCCAAAGCCTCACCTCTCGCCGCCCTCTGGAATTACACCACCACAAAAAGCAGCCCATTCGCTCCTCTATACCTAAATTTGAGGAGGGCTTCAACCCAGACAAGCACTATGACCCTGACAAGGAGAGGTCGGAAGCGAAGAAGTTGCAGAAGGAGTTCAAGAGGGAGAAGAAGGGCGCTATGCGCGAGCTGCGCAAGGACGCGAATTTCATTGCGAGGGAGAGTTTGCGGGAAAAGAGGGAGAGGGATGCGGAGTATGAGCGGAAGCAGAGGAGGCTTATTGCGGAGATTCAGGGCGAAGAGGGGCATGAGAGGAAGGAGTATGAGAGAGAGGTTGCAAGGAGGAGGAGAGAAAAGGTTAGGAAGTGAGGGTGCGATCGAGGTGAGAACATTCCAGGTTGAGAGGTAGGTGTATCAGTATCGATGCGATACTAGTACTGATGCCTTCGCGATTGCTCTTTCCTGCTTCATTGTCGAAAAGTCCGAGCGTGGGGCGCATGGCATTAGCTCCTTCCTGCAACGCCGACTCCAAATTTTCGGCATCATCTTCAACCTGTCGTCTTCCCGCAACAAATCATGTACACCCCAATTAGCGCCCAGGCCCGAGTCCATATACTCGCCCTCGGAGGACAAATCAGCCGGCTACCATCGTTCTTGCCTTTCCATTCGCCGAAGACAGGTTTCCAGCCATGACATCCATCACGCGAAGCAATGCAGACATGAAGCACGGGTGGGAAGTCTTCCCATTCTTTGATCTCCCACGAGAGCTCCGTGGATACATATACCTCATGATCGGCACCAAAGCAGGGCGTCCTCGTAAGTGCTCCGAATCCCCAGATTCATACCTCACTCTTCTCGGCGTGCCAGAGCCACGTGTGCGGCGGGTCAGCAAGCAGTTCAGCGACGAGTATAATGAGGAGCTTGCCTTGCGTGGACCGGAGATCAGCCTCGGGGTGGATGGAAACATCTGGAGGAGGTATCAGGGACTTTGGGAGGATGTGACATGTCCAATTTTCAAGGCTTTTGCATACGAGGTCGAGAGTATAGAGCTCGAGTTTTATGGGAGACGAAGACGTGATTATGACAATATGAGTGTGGTATGTGAGGCGAGTGCATGCCACTTTGTTGCGGACGGGCATACTGACCTCCTGCTCCCAGTCCGATATCTCCAAAGGAACGTTGATGTGCTGATGGATGAGCTACCCAAGCTCAAGCGCATCAAGTTCACCGCTACCATGAGTGCAGAACAGTGGGCGGACGCCCATACCTGGTACTCAGTTGCGGACATGCTCAGCTACTTCGATTTCAACAACCACAAAGATCCCAAGTATACTGATCTTACAATCGAGTGCGACCTACGCCTGTGGAGCCATCTATTCAATCTTGTCACCCCAGCAAGGTACTACGAGGGCACTGCTTCAGCAGAATGATGCACCGAAAGGACTTTCGGACTGATTGAATACGTCGCGCTGCCTGCCGCGAGAGAGCAACCGGCCGAGGCCTCCTATTATGGACTTGACTTGCAGACGATTGAGAAGTCTTGTCCACATATATACGTGAAGAGGACTCTCAAACGTGCGCTGAAGCAGCAACAAGAGAAGACTCGCTGGCTTGCTTGACCGCACAAGATCTAGCGCTAAATGTGTTGCCTGCTTGACCGGCGACAGCATCCGTCCGCAAACATTCGGCGTCACCGAGCTCAACGTCGCTCTCAAACTTCACACCAGGCCCACTTTCAGTATAAAATTACAGCTTCCGCTCAATTTCGCCTCTTCAGTCTCATACATTACAAGGACACCCGAAAATTACTTCCCGATTCTTCGACCTCCCGCGAGAGCTCCGAAATTCGATCTATCTCGTTATCGGCACAAAAGTTGTGAAGCATTGGTTTGAGACCCGCAGGCAAAGTAGCGTGAGCAAGGTGGGGCGCCGGATTCGAGCATGCGTCAGGTCAGCAGACAATTCAAAGAGTATGACGAGGAGCTCGAAATTCACGTGCCCAAAAGCAGCATCAGACTTTGCGGCGGCTGCCTTTGCTGGTTTAGATTCATAGATGAGGGCATGAGGTTCATGCGCCATGGAGAGGACATAGGTGAGGTAGTGATGGAATTCTTTGATATCCACGTTTTCGAGGCAGAGTGTGGTATGTTGGCCTATGGCGCACGCGATTACATTGAAAAGCACATCACTGACCTCTGTTCATCCTTGCAAAGACGCAGAAAGCGCACGATGGAGCGCGGGCTGAGGCGGAACACATAAGAGAGCATGCAGAACCAGGAACAAAATACAGTGCGGCTGACAAGCCCACTCGATTTGTGCATACCCTCTGTCCATCGACCAAGTTCTCGTATCCGTATCTGTGAATTCGGCGTGATAAACGTATATCGCCACGATGTACAGCGTTTAGCGCAAGGCTACAAAATTATTTGGTACTTTATTCAATTATGCCCTTGAAATGGCGCAGTAGACGTTGAATGATGCTTTTCTCGAAGCACCACATGAAAGAATCACAGCCATGTCCCTAATAATGCCAAGCCAGTTTCCGCCACTCTAAATCCACCCCACACCGCCGCCTCAGCTCTCACCCTGATCATCCCCACCGCCACTTACCACCTTCTCCTCCACCTTCTCCCCCGCACCACTCGGCCTCCTCTCTACCCCCTCCTCAATCCTCCTCAACTCCCCCGTCTCCGGCACATACCTCATGACCAACGTCCTCGGCCGATTAAAGCTCCAAACACCCTCACTAACATAATGACTGGAATGGTACACCTCCAAACTCCTCAACGGCGCAACCCTCTCATCCAAGCCCGTCAAACGATGCTGCTCCCGCAACAATGCATCCTCGCACCCACTCACCCTCTTATGCGGATCAAGCATAATCTCTATCTTCAGCGAGCTCAAGTTCCGCATCTGAGAGCACAAGTTCTCGATCCATTTCCGGTGCATGCGGATCTCGCGCACCACGGAGCAAGGGTGGCGAGAGTTGCCGTGGAGAGCTGGGGACTCACAGCAGGCTGCGACGAAGATCTCGAGGCGCGTGGCGTATTTGAGGGGGTTGGGGAGTTTGAGGAATTCGCCGTGGTAAATGCCACGGTCTGTGACGACGACGCAGGTGTGGCGCTCCGCGCGCTCGAGGTATTCTTCTCGGAAGCGGTGGGAGATGACGAGGAGATTGACGTCCGCCATGCGGCGGGCTCGCAGGCGGGAGCCGTGTTGAGATTCGAATTTGCGTTTGAAAATCAGACTGTCATAGTAAATCTGGTCTCTCAGTTCGCGAGGCAGGTCGAAAAACCGGAAGACGCCTGTCTTGGCTTTGCGAGCTGCGGCGTCTGGTTGCGCGGGCGTTTGTCTTACGTCCCGACGTTTGAGCGTTGTAGGTGGTGAGAGCTTTTTCAGGTTCGACTCGCCCATCTCGACCGCAGCTGTGCGACACACAGCAGCTCAAGCATGCAGATCGAACAGGTTCTTGATGCTTGACGTCGTTGTTGGTTGTGGGCGCTGTTGTTGGAAGGCTTGAGGTGATCCGTGCAAATAGCGGGGGTTGAAGCCTACTTTTGGTTCACGTGGAGCAAGTCTCTCAAAGCTGTCAGAACGGTCATCACCTCAAGCCTCGAGTTGGCAGTAATCTATTCAGTATATCTTAGCGCACTCTCATTTGCTCAATTGATGGTAGCTTCTGAATGCACCAAGATGATAGCTTCAGGTTCGTACACGTAAAGGAAGACTCGCGTGTATGCAGCCCAACATGTGAAGAGCTTGACGCGACATGCATCGACCGAGCAGCCTCTAAGTCTGATGTGTAGCTCCCTTACCGCCTGCGACTTTCACAACGCCAAGCTCATCGGGCTCCTCAGCATGATCAGGTGTTTCAATGTCAACAGCAACTTCCTGTGCCCTGAAGTCCTCAAGATCTGGCGGGTTCACGAGCGCTTTCACATTCCGCACAACCCTCACTTCAGCAGCTCGCGTCAGTCTCAGATGCCTTTCCGCGTCTCTCTCCTCACTTGCTTCTGCGCCAGTGCCTTCATTGAGCTCGGTTTCTTTCTCGCCATGCAGCTTCTTGACAGCACCGTAGTAGTGCTCCTCGGTATCCTTGAGCACAGCATGCATGCTCGCTAGCACCTTCTCAGCGGCCTTTGCCAGAGGGAGTTCTGGCCCTGACACTTCGTCTGGACTTCGCCAGCTTTGTTGGTTGAGCACACCGGCGTCTTTGGCAGCCTGCCGTAATCGCGAGACTATCAAGCTTGCAAACATGTCGCCTGTGCCGGAGAAGAAGACTGGGAGGGCTGGCACCGTCACTCGAAACAATCGCGGCTTAAAGTCGCTTGTCGCCGTGGATCCGATGATGGAAAGCTTTGCACTTGTGGAGAAGTCCTGTTCGGCAGCTGTCGGTGTATTCGATGCGGTTGGCGGTAGCCGTATGCTGGTTATGAGCACATGTGGAAGCCGATGCACCTGGTGCAGTTTGTTGATTGCTTGCTTCATAGTCGCCAGATCTCGGATCTTCACGTCACTCAGCAGCTCCGCCTCAAATTGGTTCGGCAATATCAGGTCAGCATCCTTAAGCAAGCTCTTGTATACCGGCACTGTCTCTTCCGCGACGTATATTCTTCCGTTGTCGCCCATGACTGGGTCAAGTACCCAGAAGAAGGAACCAGGTTTCGTGAGAGCGCGGGTCTTGATCTCGCGCGCAATCTTGCCAACTTGCTCGACAAGGGCAGCCGAGGGGCAGTAGCCGGAGAGCATCATGTCGAAGTCGTCCAGATGTGCATTCTTGAGGCCAGCCCAGAGCTCTGCGACTTCCTCAGGTGTGGATTTGCGACCTTTGAACTTCCTGTATCCGACATGATTGCCTACAACCCATCATTGATATGTGATGCAGCGCATCCGAAGCGCTTCTCTTACTGTAGCTGACCGTATGTATGGCAGAGACTTCGCAGCCCAATGTTTGCATGCAGAACGTCGCCATCGTGTTACCGACGTACCTGCTCGCACCTCAGTATACTACGCGCTGAGCATCCGCATGCCTGAGGTGCGATCGTTGCGACTCACCCGGAAGTGACCTTTCAATCCGTCAGTCTTCATTCCGCTACTGCAGGTGGAGGAGCACCCACATGACTGGCAATAGCCAGGACATGAGTCTCCGGCACCTCTGTTTCGCCCTCTGGCATCGTGAACGTGTTCGTGACTGTGATTATTTGGACGTGGAAGTGTGAGACTATTCGCGACAAATATGGCATTGAAAACTTTGTGACGTGGTGGGTTTTTGGCTGGAGCGATTGACCCCTGCTGCCGATCCATTTTGCAGTGCGCCTACAAACGGTGACAAACCTCTCCGCGATTCGCGCCCGTGATCATGTACATCATGCTAGTAAGGCCATTTGACCATGATTATGCAAGGTGACTGCAGCGAGCTCCCATGTTTGACGAAGATCGTTGCATGCCTTTCTCGTGACTCCATGCGACCTGCAAATGCCTACTCCGAAACACCGCCTTCAATAATCCATGCTTCGCGCCAGTCCAGGAACAGTCTACTCTTCGTCGCCAATCTAGGTCATTGTCAGCATATGCTCCACATATACTCTGCACAGCATGGATTTGTACCTTTGGTGCAAGGTAGAACCTGAGGTAGCTGTTGTTGCTGAGGCCATACTCTACCAAGAGAGGCACCTCATTGCTCAACGATAGCTTCACGTGGTCGCTCAGCCCGCTAGCCTTGCAGAAGTTTACAAGATACTTGAGCGAGAAGGTAAGGGCGACTGGCTCGGAGAGCTTGATGCTGACGTTCTTGCTCTCGTTCTCGACGTCAGTGTGCTGGCGCAGATTGACCGACCCGTTTCCTATGTCGCCGGAGCAGGAGAACTTCACGCCTTCCTTTGTGCACTCAATGGAGACTGTCCAGAGCTATCAGTGTCTGTTCCTATCTCGAGATCTCTTCTTGCATACCAGACTCGGACAACGCGCTGAGATCTCTGCAAATCCTCTGAAACTCTGAGCTGGGCAGCGTGATCTCAGCAGCGTATTCAGTGTCCGGAATGCCCAAGTGCTCTTGGTCGATGTCCATCAACTTGATATCGTAGTCGCTAATCCTGTCGTTGTCCGCGCTCTCGAATTGCATGCTCACAACGTCAGGCGCATCCTCAGCCTTGACAGTCAGGATATCCTCATTTTGTGCGCAACGCAGCACTTTCTGCAACGATGTGAGGTTGATGCCGAGCGCGATGTTACGGTCGCAGCGGAAGGGTGAGAAGGACTCGGACTTGAGCATCATCGACACGAGGGCGACGTGGGAGTTGTCCATTGCTTGGAGAGCAATGCCGGAGTCATTGCAGTCAAAGTTGCAATCTTGCACGAGGTCTTTGATTGCATCAACGACCTTCTTGAGCAAATTGGCCTGCTCGAGTCTAGCTTCCAACACTGTAATACTATAAGCGACTGTTGTACGGCTCGGCACCGTCGAAGCATACTTGTTGCTGAGTTTTGAGGGTTGCAGTGGTGAGAGTGGGTAGTGTGTACGCTTGTCGAAGAAGCAGAAAGACAGGTACAGATGTTGAGCAAAGACCGTCGGAAGTCTTGCGTTGACGATGTTTCTGTCAGACAGATCGCGAAAGTCGAAAGGACAAACGCGAGCGACGCGCCAGATAGCGGGGCACTTCCGTCTAGCGCGTTTGTGAAAGGCCCGTGCGCCAAAGTCACGTGCCGGTTGCTGGAATCTGTCACGTAGCCCTGAAGGGGCAGCACGACGATGGCTGGAGTTCAGGAGATTGAGGAGACCAGACGTACACCAGGGCCAAGCAGGCTCTATGAAGTACACAGTATTGCGACTGGGTCGTGTTGGGAGAAGAACCACAATGCTCTGCTGATCAATTGCTGAGACGGAGGACAAGAGCAGTTGCGTCCATCATGCGCATCAGCAGATATTCTGTGATATATGTAGAGTATTTTTGCTAGTGTAACTCAGCACATCATGAAGCCTCCGCCGTTCATAGTGCTGGTGATTGCGCAAGAGGACGTATGGTAGACGCAGGCTCGTGTCTCGAATCTTGATCGGGCATTCGGACGTACGGTCAACGTGATGATATTAACCTGCAAGCAAGCTGCAGCGAGCGAAGATCTGCCATTGTGCGAGAAGGCGAAGGCCCGATGCCACGACATGTCAGACGCGACTTTTTATCCATAATTTCAAGGGGCGTCCCCGCAACGGCGTGCGACTCATGAATCGACGCCTCTGAAGGGTTGGCAGCGGTAGTAGTCGTATTTGCTTTCCCAGCCTCGCTACGCTTACGCTTTGCACAAGCCATAGAACAGCGTCCACGTAAGTACAAAACTCATCAAACCGCCAAACATATCGCCAGCCCAAAGGTCCCCAAGTGGCCGGTAGAAGTATGCCTCTGGCTTGCTCTCAGCCTTTAGACCGTATATCAGCACAGACACAATAGCTGTGCCCAGGAAGTAGAAGATGAACCCAGGCCATGATTCAAGACCAAGAGTGCCTGCAGCTACGCCGAAGAGGGACGCTGTGAGTGCCCTGATGTTCGAGACTGTCTGCGAATGTGTCAGCTTCAAGATTTCATGACGGGCAAATAGCTATGGTCGAGCGTTGGGCATAAGATCCTTTGGAATGTAAGGGGAGACTAACTCTAGCATTGTGCTGTACGCTTTCCTGGACTATCGGGGTAATAGCTAATTGCCTTTCGTCAAGCATATTGACGGACGTGCGATGTAGCGATTTGTCAAGCTGATTGTAATGACCTGGGCCAACCAGTTGTTTCGACCAAGCTTGCTACGTTGCTGGTCCTAGGCCGCGTAAGGCAAGGTTCGAAGTCCAACTGCTGGAACTTTGATCGTCCGAGTGGAAGATTCAGACTTTATTTGACGCTCGCAGATCGAGCAGGATGAAGGCTTAAGAAGCGTAGTCGACCACGGCGTTGGTGTACAAGACTCGAATGATTGTAATTTTGTCGATGGCCGGGGAGAAATTGGAAGAGTCGGGCGGCCGCTAAGGTAGGTAAGTCCTGGGAGGCTCTGCTGAGTCATTCACGCGTACGTGCTTTGCATGCAGAACTACCCCTGCACATATGATCGACTTCGGGATCCCAGCTGCACGGATCCATTGAATGTCATCTTGGAACCCGGGGCCTTATGATGCGCAACTTGGCGACATGACCACGCACGCGCTCCTTCTTGGAACACGTTTGATCACTCGTGAACGCAACCCTGATGAGGAACCCAGTCCAAGACACGGGGCCCGCGACATTCAGAATCAGCCGCACAACTATTGCCAAGAGCACACAGGATCTGGGGGGTCGTAGCTTGCAATAGCCTGGCAATGGAATGGAGACGATTCATGCTGAGGAGACACCATTAGCTGTGTATCTCGAGGGTCAGACTCTCAGCAGCACACGGGAAACCTCGAAGTCAAAGTACTGACCGCGCTTCCAGGCGGAGGCTACCTCGACCAGGCCTACAATAGTAATTACGATGAACCAGAGCTTCCAATAACCCCTGTGTTCGAGGGAGACGACAGGCCTTCATTTGCGCCGCCGAATAATACCATCAGAGCAAACAAAGCGCGTAGAGCACATCTCCCTCCACTACAAACAAAGCCGACAATCGAAACGCAGCTGAGTCGAGCGTATAACGCCTCGTCGTCAGCAGTAAACTCTCACTTGCAGCGCGTCGACAATGAGAAGTTTATGGAGCATTTCCGATATATAATAGTCGCGTCACAGCTCTTGCATGAGTACTTGGATCACGGCTCGCTGCAACCCGCAGTGATCGCGCAGAGGGGTCAAGATGGAGCGAATCACACCTCACCGGCATCGCCAGCGGCTACGGACACGTATGGCGCTGTTGCGGCGGCAGCCATTGCATTCGCACTGGTATACATCCTTCACTGGTCGCGTAGCCGTCGCGATGGCTTCGTAAGCTGGACTAGGGTAGCACTGGCATTGGCGGTGTTTATCATTGTCGCGCTCAGCGGGTACGCATATGTGCGCAGGCAGTGGCTCAAGTCGATACGGCAGAATGCAGTCGCGGCCGCGTCGACATTGACAGCCAACTGGCAAGCCCTGGAGGTGTCCAGCAGCAATGCGCTCTCACTTGTTCAGGAGGTAGAGCTGGTGTCCAAAGGATATAGACTGAGCATACCACTGCCTCCTGTGTCCCGTATAGAGGAGAAAGGTGGTCCACGAAGGTGTGCTCGCCTTCGAAAGGCATTACACAGAACATATGCTTCGGTCATTCCGGCATGCATTGAGGCGTCTCGGACGTTGCGCGGCTTAGTGGAGGAGGATAATTTGGAGAAATACTTAGAGATTTACGATATTAGCAGTCAAGATGCAAAAGAGGCCTCTGGAGAACACGCCCTACAGGTTCTGGACGATGATGCAGAGTCGTTGAAGTCACTCCGCGTCCTGAGCTTCCGAACTGGTATTTTGCGCCGTATGACTCTGAGCTCACTCATGGCTCTCGAGGCCGACGGAGGCAAGCCAGACTTCCACCGATGGAGAACAGCCACCGAAGCTATGCTAGAGCTGAGCAAGCTTGTTGGCAGCTTGACGGATAAGCTGCGGCAAATTTTAAGCGAGATGGAGACAATTCCAATACCACAGACACCCGTCGCGAAATTGGGCCATACTCCTGCAAGAGAAAAGATGCGCAGCCAGGTGCGTAAGATCAGCATGCTGTCATCGGGTATCAGAGGGCTCCAGGCGAAGATGCAGATCTTGCGTGAGGAGACCAACAATGCCATCGAGCAGTCAGAGGATCTCACTGATGTCGGTCCTTCGCTCATGGTGCAATACGAGTCGATTGGGTCAGATCTGAAGGAGCTCATGCAGGCCTGGGAAGCTGGCAAGGCTACCTTGCAGAACAACCTCACGAAGCAGGAACACCGCATCTCTATGGCCTCCAGCGCTAGTGGGTTGCGATCACCATTATCAAGCATCAGCGGGCTCACTGCCGTTTCAGAGAGCGGCACACCAGCTGACGCATTAAAAGCATTGAATGGAGATTCAATGTCGGATCGTTCAAGTATGGCCACAACTCCGTCAGATGAGGAACAAATATTTGAAGCAATTGCTATGCCGAAGCAACGCAGCACGTTGACGCGCGAGGAGCGTATACTTAAAATGCAGGAGGAGCGTGAGAGGCAAGCTTCGCTACGTGCCAAGCGGGAGTCCAACACGCATATGCTACGAGAGCTGGAGTCTGTCATCAACTTGCGTCCGAAGCCCAAAGGCGCAGCAAGGATCACCTCAATCTGAAGCGCTTTTATATATACAGGACAGTTTGGACTACGATTGTCACGGCCGACCCCATTTCCACAAGTGCGAGCGCCACGATACCCCGGAGTGCTGCTCCTTGTACATTATCATATTTGTTGGCATTTGTACTAGCGGCGCAGTCTTCTAGTATGTATATTACTAGTCTAGAAATTCGGACCACATGGCAACATCTCAGAGCACCCCTCATCATTCCCCGCAAGATACCATGCGACATGCAAGCAGGCCCCAGTCCAGTTCGGCTCTCAGGAAGATGATTGCAGCCTCAGCTGTATTGCCCTCTGCAAACGTAATACGAGAAGTGGCGGGAACTGGTGATGAGCTCCTCTGCTCACATGCTGAACAATGCGGGCGCGCGGGCCAGTGGAGTAAGCTGCATACAAAACGTACCATTCCAGGCATGGTACCTTTTCTGCGTCCACCAAGGTGTTCCTCCGCCATATATATATTTCCAATAGTCCATTAAAAGATGAAAGCACTCGTGTACGACGGACCGGGCAAGATCGCGGTGGTCGACAAGCCGAAGCCGGAACTCAGGTCTGCTGATGAAGCTATCCTGAGAGTGGTGCGGACCACAATCTGCGGCACAGATCTCCACATCATCAAAGGCGATGTCCCTACGGTCGAGCAAGGCCGAACGCTTGGCCATGAAGGCCTTGGTGTCATCGAAGAGCTGGGCTCGGAGGTAAAAGGGCTCAAGAAAGGAGACCGCGTGCTCATTTCATGCATCACGGGCTGTGGCGTCTGCTCCTTCTGCAAGAAAAGGTCAGCAGTATCCCTTCCCATTTGCCTCAACCATGGCTGATCGTAAGCAGCATGAAAGATCAATGCAAAGGCAACGGCTGGATCCTCGGGCACATCATCGACGGCACGCAAGCCGAGTACGTCCGCATCCCTCACGCCAGCAATAACCTCTACCCCGTGCCCGAGGGCGTGGACGAGCGCACCCTGCTCCTCTTCTCCGACATCCTGCCCACGGGCCTGGAAGTCGGCACTCTGCGCGGCAAGGTCAAGCCCGGCGATACCGTCGCGATTGTCGGCGCCGGGCCAGTGGGACTGGCATGTTGCATTACTGCGCAGCTGTACTCGCCGAAGAAAATCGTCTGCTTCGACAGAGACGATGAGAGGCTGGCGGCGGCCAAGAAGCTCGGCGCGACGGACGTCATCAATCCTTCTGGTGGCAATGCTCGGGAGCTGGCTTCGAAGCACTTTGGTGAGATCGACGGGTTCGATGTGGTGATGGAGGCTGTGGGCGTGCCGGCGACGTTCCAGATGTGTCAGGATCTGGTCGGGATTGGAGGAAGTATCGCTAATGTTGGCGTTCATGGCACGAAGGTCAATTTGGATATTGATCGGCTTTGGATCCGGTCTACGAGTATGCTCCTGCGCTTGCCTCACTTTACCTTTGCATATCGCTGACGTTTGGTTAGACATATCAATGGCCTTGGTCAGCGCGCACACGATTCCGATGTTGCTTGACCTTTTGGCCGCTGGCAAGGTCAATGCTTCGGACTTGATCACTCACGGTAAGGTTTCTCGCACTGTCCTTGAGATGTTGCTGATGAAGATTTGCATAGATTTCACTTTCGGCGAGATCTTGAAAGCCTACGACATCTTTACGCGTGCTGCTGAGACGAAATCATTGAAAGTCTCTATTGATTTCCAGTCGTGATGTTAAAGCTCATTTGTAAATATGATCTCCTCTGGCCAAAGTCTGCATTGATTCAGTAATGTAGTGTGATTTCATGGGATCACTCAGTGCGTCTCACCGTTGACGAACCAACCTTCCACACATTGAACGAGCCGATTCCACTCCCAACCAGTACCGCTGGCATAGCCAGTTCCAAACAAGAAATAACGACCATCCACCGCAATACCGCCCCACATCTGGTTGTCGACCCCGATCTCACAAAGCGCGGCTCCTGAAGTGCTGCCAAGAAACATTACGCTCCCATACAGTGTGTTATTCCTTGGCATGTAGTCAATGAGACCTGTGTTCCCCACGATTACCACGTCATTCGCTACAGTGGGGGAAGCACTGTTGGACCAATTGCGCGGCACCTGGACTTCCCACAAGATCGTGCCGTCGGTGAGAGTCACGGCCCCGTAAGCGGCATTCGAGATGTTCTGGCCCGAGGGCTGGAGGGCCCACGTCTCGTGGAATGCGTTGATAATCGAGACGTAGATGCGGAACTCGTCCACTGCCAAACCATAGCTCATCGTCCCGAGATTGCTTGTGTCAGGCGCGACCACTGTGACCCAGTACAGAGTCCCGTTCGCTGCGTCGTACGCATAGACATTCCCGTTCTTCTGGCCCACCCCGACGATGTCATTGCCGTCCGGCGTCAGCGCTCCGCCGTGGTCGCCGACATGACTGCGGCCGCCCAAGACCATGGAAGGTGCCATCCCGAAATCAGCGTCAGGACCAGGACAGAGTGGGCAATTCGATGAGGATGGGTTGGCAGTGCAGGCGCCAGTCCACGCCAGTACAGCAGTGAGGCGGCGCCGCCAATTGACTTCTCCGGACGGGATATCGAAGGAGATCACTGATTCGAACCACACAGTATCCGGATAGCACGAGGTCTCGTTGTCGTTACCAGTGGCATTGATACATTCTTGGACCGCAACGGGAAGATCGTAGATATTCCCAGTGGCTGGACTAGGTCAGTTTCAAGCCCATTCATCGGCAGCGATGTCCGGCCTTCCATTCACACCTACCTATGAAGACTTGTTTCCGCTGGACGCAATCGACGGCTGACTGCCCCAGGCCCCGCCACCGGACCATCCGCCCGGAGCATTGGGCTCAGGCAGCATGGTATGGTTCCACGCAGTCGAAAATGACAAGGAACGACGATCGAAGCGGAATGCTGCGAAATTGCCGTTGAAACTGCAGCACGGGTAGCTCTGGTATTCATTAGCATCTGGCACGGTCGTTGGAAAATCTGTGCTCGCTCACGCTGTTGATGGCTGCTGCTTCTTCACTGCTACTCGCACCGATGAAGAGGTATCCGTCATAGAACGTGGGGGCTCATAGTTATGATCGCAAAGAGGTGCGGATGTACCTGCTGGTGCGCCAGGGTGGTTCCACTTTCCAAGTCCAAGGCCAGCAGAAGTGCGAATCGGTGAGTGCCAATGAAGAGCACATCGCCATCCATTTGCGCACTGGCTCTCGAAAGCGGCTCCGTGTTCTCTACCTGGAAGCTGTCTGGTATGACACGGTAATCGTCATCAAGCCAAGCTGTGATATTGGTCTGCCAGTTGACTTTGCACTGGACATAGTTGTAAGCAGTCATCAGGCCATCCCAGGAAGGAAAGTAGGCAATGCCATTATGAAGGTCAGGAGTTGCAGAGATGCCACACACGAAGCCGCCAAGATGACAGTGCTGGACAATGGATCGGACTGTCGACTTGCTCAGAGTCGTGTTCTGTGCGAGGCGATTGTTCAAGATGTTTCCATCCCAGCCTTGCCAAGGGGTTGCAGAATGAGTTGATGGCGATGCCCAGCCGTCATACGCATCTGCTGAGTGAAGCTGCATCAAAAAGTGGAGAGCAGCATATAAGCACGCTGTGGCAAATCTCATACTTGCTGAGTGAGGTGTACGGAATTCCGAGCATCGAATTTTAAATGGGAATAAGATTCGGACGCAGAGGACGAAGCACACTGTGGATGCTTCGCTTAGTCTACTCAAGTGCTTCTGTGGACAAACCACATGCCCTTGCACAGCATGCCGGACATGGCTGCATCTGCTCAGATGACGAAAGCCATGGCGCCCAAGCTGTAAGCGAGATGGCGCATCTTCAAAAGCTCTCTCCATGCAGGCACACAGAATGAGTGAATGGCTGCGACATCGCGTGACTCGAAGACAAGCCTCCCGTGAGCCCCTTCGACCTGAGCGCCAGTCCACTGACTTGATCGAGGCTCCCTCCAAGGAGTCCTGGTCAGCGATTTTGGTGAATGGGTCGGATCGATTCCTACCTTCGGATCCACGGGATGGACGGATCTAATCGTGCGAACCGGTTCGATCCATTCAAATTCAGTATGAAGAACTCACAAACAAGACGTACTCCGCCGCTGCCACGACCACCATTCTGAATAACACCGGTGACTCAATCTTATCAATTCACTATACGGATCAGCCCTCACCTCCGCCAGCGTTCATACTATCGTCTCAGGTGCTGCCAAGACGGGGCACTGGTTCTGCAACAGCTCGAGATCTGACGAATAATTGCCAACAGCCGGTCTAAAACCAGAACCGGTCAGATCCGAGCCTCATGCAGTATCCGAACCAAATCCACCGATTGAATGGATGGATAGAAAGCCTTGGGTTAGGTAAGGTATTAGAAAGGAACCCTGCGCGATCAAAATCTGTGGAACGACTACGATTACCTTAGTATACATATGTGAGGAGAGGGGGATGAAATGAAAAAAGTACACTTGACCTCGGGCGAGCGCATGGCAGTCTAGAACTGTGTGCATCGCTCTTATTCCCATCTACGCATCGCCGTGGGAGGCTGCCTGCCTGCGCCCCATGCATGTCTTGCTCGTCAAAGATTGTGCAACAACGCAGGATTTGATGGCTCATGCGAGGGGCTTCCCAATCACACCCACCGGGCACCAGACGCTCGGACTGGGGACTGCCAATTTCTGCCAATTTCTTGACCAGAGTTTGTCGTGATGGCAGAGGGTGAAGTGAAGTACAAGCGAAACTTTGTCCTTGCCCACGCTTCGTCAACTTATCCACATGACTCGTGAGAGAGGGGGTTTTTTTTTGGTTTTTTTTTGGAATTGTTCTCACTGAGGAGAAAGTTATACAAGCCGGGAGTAACAATGATGGTCAAGAGATCCCAAAGAACGCTTAGATACACCTACATGACCATCCTAGTATGCCAACGTGATCTTCTGACCCTTGACGCGCCCGATGACAATCTCTGGCGCGTATTTCGGAATCACCTCATCATCGTGCAACATCTCGAATTCCTCTGATGCATCCCGACCCATGTGCGAGAAGAGGGCCTGGGGCCCACCTGGGTGCTCGTCAACCCAGTCAGTGACGTTCAGCACGATGCCCTTGACGGCGATCCACAGGTCCTCCTTCTTGTTGTGCGTGGCCACCTCCTCCAGCGTGAATTCGTCCTCTGGCACGGTGAACTCTTTGGGCTTGCTTGGCGCAGAGACCTTGGCCGGGTCGCTGCTGTCTGCGTTCTTGGACAGGACTGGTGCCGCAGAAGTTTGGGACTGCTGCCTGACTTTGTCCTCGGTCGCACTGGCGCCCACGCCGTTGGCCCATTCCACAGAGATCTTGCCCGGCTGCGCGGGGTCGATGTGGAGGCTAATCTGTCCGAGACGCTGCGCTGCGCTCGATGCGCCCCCGTTGAGCACCTGCTGGAAGAGGTACTTGCTGGCACTGTCGCCAGCCACCCTACCGTACACCACGCATCCGAGGAGAGAGGAACCGCCGAGACGGTTGGCACCGTGCACACCACCGGCCAGCTCACCGCACACGAAAAGACCGTCGAAGGGCTTGCCCTCGCTGTTCAGGCACTGAGCCTGGTCGTTGATCTCGATACCACCCATGGTGAAGTGGAGCACTGGCTCCATCAGCGCCACGTGGAAAGTGTCATCGATGGAAAATGGGCCGTTGTGGTAGTACTTCTTGCCGTGCGGATCCTTGGCCTCGCCCTTGGCGTAGCGGTTGTAGTCGTCGAACGTCTTCTTCAAGTCTGCCTCGGAGCAGCCAATGTCCTTGACGAGCTCCGCGCCCGTCATCTTCTTCATCAAGCCACGCCCGCTGTAGTGGCGGGTGTGGAAGTCCAGGACGTTGGAGGCCTTGCTGTTGAGGACCAGGCGGATGGGCCACAGACCCTTCTTCTTCTCCTCCCAGAGCTTGTTGGAGACGTAGTCGCGGTGCTCGAGCTCGTCGGTGAAACGGTGGCCCTTGCTGTTGAGCAGAAGACCACCCTCGCCACGCAGGGCCTCGGCAGCCAAGAACTTGGTCTTTGCCGTCGGGTCCTTGGGGTCGACGAGACCGGTGGGGTGGACCTGGACCTTGTCCATGTCAATGCCGTTGGCGCCGATGCCCATCAGCATCTTGTGACCATCACCGGTGGCGTGGGCGCCGTTGGTGGTCGACAGGTCGAAGGTGTCGGGCCTCCACTTCTTGAGGAGGGAGTCCTCGGTGAAGTCGGCGGCGTAGCCACCGGTGGCCAAGACGACGGGGCCGTTCACGACGGTGTCGTCGCCGTTGAAGCTGTATGTGACGCCGGTGACGGTGTTGCCCTCCTTGTTTATCCTGCCGACCTTGGCCTTCTTGATGAGCTGGACGCGCTCGGGCTCCTTCTCGGCCAGCTCTTCGAAGCGCTGCATGAGAGCGTAGGTGATGGCCATGCCGGGGAACTTGGCATCGTGGCCACGGTGGGTTCGCGGGAAGGAGTGACCGCTGCAGACAAATCAGTCAGTCTCAAAACGGGGTGTGTTTGGGGTCGGCGCGAGCACACACCCTAATCGCGAGACGAGGGTCAAGTCGAGGTTGAAGACATCCTGCAGCCACTCGACGGCCGAGGCGGACTTGTATGTGAGGACCTTGATGAGGTCTGGGCGGGCCTTGTCTCGTGCGGACTTGAGCGTGTCTTCGTAGAACTGCTTGACGCTGTCGGCGATCTCGTGGTCGACCTGTGTGCGGGTGAGGGCGCCGTTGATGCCGGATGTGGCTTTGGTCGAGTTGCCGCCCATGAAGTCTGGGGATTCTGTCAGCACGACATTCTGGGGCGAAGTTGGGTGCGGTTCCTACGCACTGTTCTTGTCGAGCAGGACGACATTGCCACCGGCCAGGTAGATGGTGTGGGCAGCACTCAGACCGGACACTGTGTGGGCAGGTTGGTCAGCCATTGTTTCCCGCTCATCCCATCTCGCCTTTTCGACCACTCACAGCCGGCGCCGACGACGATGACTCTCTCAGGCATCGTGGTGGAATACGGTGGTGCACTGTGCGATGGAGACGCCGCGGCTGATGACGCAGGAGAGGCAAAGGGAGAAGGGGAGAGGTGCAAGCGGTATGGAAATGGGCAGGGTACATGTACGGCACACGTGAACGAAGGCGGCGTCGGCTTATTAGGTTTGGATCATCGGCTGCGGAGGGACTTGCCTCGGCTGGCGGACGCTCCTTTCCTCGTGTCAAGTGTGATCTTGGCCATGCACCACTCCCAGCCGCAGCATCCCGCATCTGGAACCATCTCCAGAAGAAGCACAGATCGCCCGCCCGCCCGCCCGCCCGCCATCCCCCCACACCTGCACCTCGGCTTGTCAAAGCCAAAACCAAAACCCGCAGAATCTGGGGTCGCCCGCCGTCCAATCAAACACTCCCCAAGTCAGCGAACATGTGAAGATCTGGCTCGTGACACTGCTCAGCACAGGGTCCATCGTGGCACTTGACATTGTCGTAGTTACGCATCTTTTGGTGTTATTGCTGCATCCTGGACCGGCCATGACTTGGGGTGTGGAAGACACGACGCCGTGGCAAACGCCGACGTCTGCCTTCCATCGGCAATTGCCTCAGGTAGCAACGCACCTGTCTCCTGGACCATACTATAAAGCGTTATTCCCGACACCACCGAGATCCGCAACCCGACCTTGGCAGAAGCCTGCAAAATCATTCATTACCAACATAAACATTCTCTCAAGCTGGTAGTTTTACATACACGGTGTTGGCGAATTTGCTCGATGTAGGCCTTTGCCAGCGCAGAGTGGGTCGATGTCGTATATACATGCTGACAACAGGGTGACAGTACCCAGCAATGACGATCCCGTACCTCGACGCCGACAAAACCCTCGACGCCGAGTACCATCGCGACGACGTAACATACGCACCGCCTTGTGCGTGAACCCCCCTCAGCCCGATGCATCATTCATGCCAGAAAAGTACTGATCTGTGTCACAGACGTCCCCGAACAGTTCGAAGGCATGCCGACGGGCATCCAACTCCTAGGCCGACCGCACAAGGACGGGGAGCTCGTGGCCATGGCTCCGATCGTGCTTGGAGCTTTGGGCGTGCGCGCGTAGATGGCGGTGGAGGGGGTGAGTATCTGGGTGTGGGTGCCGGGTTCAGGCCCGACGAGAGCAATATTATTGGGTCAATTGAAGGCTCGAGCTTGGTCGACTGATCGAGAACTCACTGAAGAACAGCCCAGACTGTCTCTGGAGGGAGCTTTTCTGTTTGATTTCGGGCTAAAAAATGATGCACAATGCCAGGCTAGCAGTCCTGGTCCGTGCCCGCGGCATGTGCAAGGCAGTGCTGCCGCCGGCAGCAGTTCCATGATGTGGGTGACTTTGATGCATCAAGCCCACTGCTGTAAGGATCCGAAATCCTATTTTCCTCTGCTCATGAAACCACACCGCACACAGCTCAACCCCCATCCTTTTACAAAACTCCATCTCACTCCTCACCAGCCCTCTCACAAAAACCCCAGCCCCCCACCCCCCAGCACCTCCAAATCCCCCCTCAGCCCCCACCCATCCATCCCCGCTCTACTCAACGCATCACCCCTCCTCAAAAACCCCAACTCCCCCACCCTCGAAATCAACCCCCCATCCAGCACCCCTTTCGCACCTTCCCCATCCCCACGACTCGCCCGATACGCCCTTGGATTCAAACCACACGCGTGCTCCAGCGTATTCGCCAGATACGTCTGTAGTCCGCCGAGGCGACGGTATGCGCTTTCCTCTAGCGGCGTGAGCAGGCCCAGAGCGCCAGAGGAGAAGGATGTGAGGATGTGGTGGAGGGAGGGCGCGGGAGTGTCCACATCTTGATCCTGATCGGAGCCGTTCGTGACGCGTTGTTGTGCTTCTGCGGATTTGAGGCTAGATGGGAGGAGTGCCATGCTTGTAGGGAAATGACCGAGGTGAAATTCGCCGCGGCGGAGCAGGCGGAGGCCGTTCAAGCTGTTGGGGTGTTCCGGGTCGTACTGCAGGATATGTAGATCGCAGTTACCGTCCACCACGCAGAGGTATAAACCGCCGTCGAAAGGAAGGAATTCCGCTTGCACGATTTCCATATTCGCGCGGCTCTTGCCCATGACGAGGAGGCGGTACGGCTCCTCGGTCCAGCCGCCGAACCAGAGGCCTTTCCAGGCGTCGCCGAGGAGCCACATGCCTGTGTCGCCGAAGGATTTCAGGGTACTGCCGTAGCATTGCGCGTCCAGGAAGGCGACGGGGAGGCAACTGCCGTCTTCTTTTAGACCCCGGACCATAACTTTCATGCCCTGACATGTGCCGATCAACCCATATTTCATGCCCTCCACGGCCGATACAGCGCCCTTGGTCTCTTCTCTGCTCGTCAGCTTCATCGCGATCCCAGACTCAGGTTTCTCTGGGTCCGGAACGACGTCGATGATGTCGAACACGGTGACGGAACCACGGGCGGGCATGTCTTCGCCCCGAAGGGCGGCGGTGCCGAGGACAATCATCTGCCTTTGCTCTCGCGTCTGCTCGCTGACCTCGATTTGCAGGACTTTCATCGATGTGACCAGATCCAGAGGCTCGAGGGGCATGGATTGGATGAGGGTGCGTGTTTTTGCCGAAAGCAGGTGGAGGGTGAAGTATGGGACTTGGGGTCGGAGAGTGGTGGCCTCGTCTGACGCCCGCACCTTCTCGTCAATGTCCGCAGGCCACTCGAAGTCGATATCCCGGCACGTGAGTACCACATAGACCCCTCTGGCTTCGTGATAAGCCACATGTCTTACCTCCTCGCCCAGCGACAATGTTTCGACCTGCCAGCCCGTATCGAAGGAGCTGGCTGGTGGTATTGAGTAGGCCTTCAGGCGTCCATGCTTGTCCACAAGAGCAAGGCTGTCCGTTGTGGACGCTACGCTTCTCAATGGCGCCAGAGTCCGCACGTCCTCAACTGCTATGCCCAAAATTTTGGGTCGGCTGGCGGCTTCTTTGATGATGAGACTGGGTGACGAGCCAGGTAGATATATGACGGACCTTCCGGCGACATTCGTGGCCATCATTCGTGCAGGTTTTGTCTCGGTGGGCTCACCATCTTCCGCCGTGGCTGGGTCGTCTAATTGAGGGTCGTATTTCGGTATGTAGGTGTGCGGGACTTTTCTCCACCTAAGACTGCCAACCCTTTCATCTTCACCGAACTGTCCGGAATGGTAGGGCTCATAGATGACCAGACTCTCATCGGACGTTCTCAGGACCAGATACGTCTGCTTCACATCCTCCGGTCCCAGATCAGCCAGCAGAAGTTCTGTGAGCGTCGCCCTCGCGCCACGCCTGAGCTGCGTATCCTGCGCCAAGACCGGTGGCAGCAACGGCAGGGCCGCCGCCACGTGCACCTGTGTCAGACCTGGTAGAGAAAAGAGGTTTAATGCTCCATCTGCCCCTAGAGCTGCTACCACAGGCTCGCCTCCAGCCCATACGCCAGAGTACAGGCACGCGGAAAGCCACTTCTTCTGCTTCACCAACGTAGTGGCAGGATACTCGACCTCCTCGACCTCGCCGCTTTTAGTGACTTCGTGGACCTGTATTGTGCTGTCATCCCTAAGTACCAGCAAATAAGGATCACAGATGTCGACAGTTAGGATCGAGAGCTCGGTGTCGGATTCTTCGTCGAACATGGGTATGATTTGAGAAAGACCCAGTTCGGAGTCGTACAGCCGGATTTCGTTGCGGCGACATTGCGCAATCGTCGCGCGGTTGGCTAAGGTGCCGACATACAAAGTTTCGCCTTCGCTTTCCCAGTCGGTCCCAGTCTTTTGTGTAATGGTCTCGCGGTCGGGGAAGGGATTGTGCATAGGCGCATTGATGGGACTCTGCACGGTGTATGCCTTTGTTTCTGACCCATCGTAAGCAAACAAGTATTGTTGTGTCTGTTCTGTCTCGGCATCCTCAGCCTTGATAGATTTCTTCACTCGCACGCCCCACGCATCCTTGATGCCGGTCTGTCGCCATGATCCACTCACTTGCGGTCTGATCTCACGGCTCGTGAAAGCCAGCTTGCTAGACCGGCCTCTGCCAATGCTTGCTAGCGTTTCCAGTCGATCTGACCCAGCCTGTGGCGAGGAGCCGAAGCAGAGGTTGTTGATCGGAGCCAATGAGGGCAACTCATCTTGAATTTCAAATCTGTAGCTGGCAGCCACGTCGACCACGCTCTCAGCGGCTGTGGGTGATTTCGCACGCTTGACTGCTTCAGCTGATGGAGCATATAGATCATCTTCGTCCATCTCTTCGGCATCTTCGTCTTCGGCGGAATTCTGGTCGTGGCCAAGCATTTGAGCATGTGAGCGTTTCCTGCTGAGCGTTGATCTGTCGTTCGTCCAGGCCAGTAATGTGGAATTGCCATCCTCGCTGCCGATGAACACGTTCTGCAGCCCCTTCAGACTGGTGATGCATGACGGTGAACTACCATTCGCCATGCCACCCGACGCAGCAGCAACGGGCGTCACGGTCAGACCGCCGACATTCCTGCCGAGCAACTTGAATCCAATGACGGCCAGACTCCCATCATTCAGCACCAGCAGCGCATTCCCGTTCTCCAACATGGCCACCTCGCAATCCTCCAGCTTCAACTGTAGCTCGCTCTGATCTGCCATGGGGAATGCACTGGCCTGCTTGGCAAACTCGTTAAGCGCCACCGCATTCGCTTTGCCTGCTTGATCGACATGCACCAATTCGTTCGTGCCAACCAGCAGTACGCCGCCTACGGGGTCGGGTAAGGGGACGACTTTCCACAGATCAGAAGGAAGCTTGGTGATGGAGACCAGCGGCGTGACACTCTTGTCCTCCAGACCCAACGCCAAGACGTTATAGTTGACGCAGTCCTTTCGATCCGCCAAAAGGGCACTGGAGGGTTGCTGGGCGCCTGAGAGGATGCCGAAAGTGGGTTCTCGGTATTTATGCAAGAAGGCCATGTGTATGGGCTGGGTCAATTCGGCATCCAACATGGTGAGTGGAAGCACGAAAGACGGCTTGTAGGGCGTGTCTTTGCCGGCGCCCTCGCCATTCTCCATCACCGGTCCTCGCCTGAGCGGCATGTCGGTGTCACCATCTCCATCGGCACCGTCCTCGGCCAGGTCATCTCCCGCTTGGCGAAAGGGCAAGATGGCCAGACGCCGGGGCCCAAACTTCAACGCAGCGCATCTCGAGTCGGGGTCCACGGTGAGATAGGTGTCGCATTCGCCGAGCTTTGGCCCGAACGGCTGTTGCAGGATGCCGTCACCCTCGTAATAGTGGATGGAGACTGTGCTGATGCGATGGTCGTCGGGGCTCCATTCGATGAGGGACAGCTTGGCGTCCTTGAATGCGACTAATAGTGCTGACCCGCCCGACTTGGAGGCCGAGAGCGACACGGGCTGCAGCGCCGTCACGGAGCCCGAGAGCGCATACTCGCCCACCAGCGACAACCGCGGCCCCTTCTGCGTGTCGGTGACTTCCAACACCTGCAGGAGGGAAGTCTTGGCGACGATCAGGTCGGTGGTGGCGGGGCCGCGGAAGGCGAGACTGGCGGTGTGCGTGACGGCGGTGGGAGCGATCAGGTCGGTGTAGCACTGCATCGTCGCGCCTTCCTCCTCGTCATCTCCCGCTCTTTCTCATGTCAGCAACACATGTCCTCCCCCTCTCTGGACGTCGTGTTTCTTGCCTGAGGTTGACGCGACAACGCTAGTCCGCATGAGGCCAACGCGAATCGGGAACCTACATGTACATGTAGGTACGTCACGGCGGGAGACGGGAGGTTGGCAGGAGCTAGCTATGTGACTGCCTTGTTCCTCGCCGTGCAATAACAACAAGGTACTGTCCAGTAGAGACAGTGGAGGAAGAGCGGACATGGCGCTCATCGAGACATCGCTCATCTGGGTGGCCTACGCCGTCTGCCTGGCCATCCTCGTCGTCATCGCCGGCACCTTCGTCTTCGTCTACCAGCAGCCCGGCCAGCGCACGCCCTCGGTCACGCTCGCCTGCTTCCTCACCACCCTCGCCCTGCTCGCCACCGTCCTGCTGCAGCCCGTCGACATCGCCCTCACCGCCTCCACCGTCCACCGCTCCCTCGGCCGCAAGAAGGACTGGGCCACCCCCGATGCCACCGACAACATCCGCTACCAGCTGACCTGCGTCTACTACGCCCTGTACAGCGTGGATGCCGTCTTGCTGCTGCTCGTCATTCCCTTTACCTACTTCCTGTACGAGGAGGACGATGAAGTGGCCGCCGAGGAGGGCGGTCAGACGCTCGGGCTGCGGATCTGGGCCGCGTTCAAGTACACCATCGCCTTTGTGGTCTTGTGTGTGATTTTGTTCTTGGTCGGCTTCTTCGTGCCCGTGGCCAAGAAGGCGCGCGATGAGCATAGGGATTTGGACTATTTCAAGGACCTGCTGACTGAGAACCGTGCGTCTCGGCTGTTGACATTCATTGTGCATACTATGCTGACTACATTGACAGACGGCGAGCGAGCCTTGACATTCAGCATTGGCATCCTCATCACCATCGGCACCATCCTCTACTGCCTCTACACTGCTCCTGGACTGGCCCTTCTCCCCCTCGCTCTAATCAAGTCGGCGCCCAGCATTTCTGCACCACAACTGGCAGCCAGCACGTCTTCTGCTCTCGCCCAGAACCGCGAGCGCCAACGCCAACTCGAACTACGAAATGAAGGCCGGGAAGGCGGTCTCTCCTCCAAGGACCAACGCGAGCTGGAATCGCTCGTCCGCGAAGAGCGCACTCTCATCCGTCGTGAACGCCTGGCTGCCGAAAACCAGGGCGAGGGTCATGTCTTCCTCAAGATCTGGCATAAATTGGGTGCCGTGCTCCGACCTCTTAAACTGATCTTCGGCCTTCTACTTCTCATCATCAGCCTGGTCATCTTCGCCAGCATGCTCATCACAGCCATCGACAAGATCAAAAACTCCGTCTGCGGCGCCTCGTGCGGCTACCTCCTCGGATTCACCCAAATCTTCAACCCCATCAACTGGCTGCTCACCCTGACCGCCAGAATCTTCCCCATCGACTATGTCGTCTTCCTGCTCCTCACCCTCCTCTTCTTCTGCTCCTCCGTGGTCGGCATCGCCACAATCGGCATTCGCTTCCTCTGGGTAATCCTGTTCAAGATTAGAAGCGGAAAGACCAGCCCCAACGCCATGCTTCTCGGCACAGCACTACTCACCCTCATCGTCTTCGCGCTCAACTACTCCTTGGCAATGATCGTAGCACCCCACTATGCAACCTTCGGCCCCCAAACCTTCTGCGACCGTCCCCTCCAAACCCCGGACTCCCAACCCGACTGCTCGCACCACCGCTCGGCCGTCAAAGCCTGCTCGGAGCGCCCTGAAACCGAAACCGGCCGTCTCGCCGCCCGCGCCGTCTGCACACCCAGCGTCGTATCCACCTTCCTCAACCGCATCACCGTCAACTTCCCCTTCCTCGGCGTCGTAGATTTCTGGGCGCAATTCGCTTTCCTCGGCATTTTCGTGATCGTGTTCCTAGTCATGCTTTTCCGCGTCCCGAAGCTGGACGAGGAGGAGCTGGATGAGGATTTGCGAGAGGAGGAGGAAGAGGGCTTGCTGGCGAGTACGGGCAGGAGGTTTGGAGCTTCGTGGCAAGATATCACGGGCCGGGCGAGAGGAGTGAAGAGGGCGGATTACGGTGCGCTTGGGAATGGGAGGGAGGAGGCGGGCGGGCAAGGGAGTACGGAGGGCGGGATGGCAAGGGAGTAGTGGTCATTTGAGAGTTGGCAGTTCTTGAGGTCGGGGATACCCAGCATGGTATGTTTCTTGTGATTCATGCGGGGTTTTTGCAGAATGAGATTGAGGAGACTCGATGAATGGTAATGCAAGGATGAGTAATGTAGTATATACACAGGACAGGCAAAAGTAGCAGGGAAATATGGACGACAGAAGGAATGTACGGGTATGTCTAGTCTTGCAGTTTCTCGTGCGCTGCGCAGCCATATGTCTCATGAATGGTATGCAATACCTCGCCTCGGGCTTGTCAAACCGTGCTCAAGCTCGCCAGCGCTTTATTCATACACATTCATGACAGTGTACAACAAATACCTAGGCGCCTAGGTGTCAAACAGAAGGTACCCCAGTACTTTCTACATGTGTCTGCCCTCTGCCGGCCGCCCCGATGTCGGCGGCTCCCACAAACCGCACATCAACGAACAGCAGCAGTCAACCCAACCCAACCAATCTCTCAACGTCCTGCCCCCCC